>PVKZ01003781.1:0-114025 GCA_004027375.1 Macroglossus sobrinus
CCCCCCCCCCGCCCCCTTCCCCTTCCCCCCCACCCCCATCACTCAGGGCCTTTTGAGCATCTCTGCCTCTGGCCCTCTCTGACTCCCGTATTCTTTTATTTAACTTAGGAGTGGAGAATTCCTGAAGGCACAAAATGGGCCAGTGATATAAATGGGAGGCAGCACCCCCATAACACACGCGTTCCCCAGCTCCTCTCCACGTGGCTTCAGCCGGCATTCCTTGGATATCAATATTTCACGTGGTTAATTTCAGGTAGACATCACTCCCCTTCCAGCAGAAAGCTGTCCTGCCATCTGTCCCAGTTACAGAGAAGAACGCCATGGAGGTGGAAATCGTGGATTTTGACTACGACAGATGTGTTCAACCTCAGCACCTGTGTTAACTCTGGGAAAATTGACAAACCTCACTAAAGCTTATTTCCCTCATTCTGAAAACGGAGGAATAACCTGTAACTAAAGTGTCCTTACGTTAACAATAACGTTTGCAAAGCCTCCAACCCAGATTTGGCACAGAGCAGACACACAGAAAACACAATTCTATTTTTTTAAAAGTGAGTTGTATAAATATGAGAATCAGCAATTTCAGAGGTAGAAAGGATTCATTTTCAGGTTTTTCTTCCTAGAACTGAGGCTAAAAGTGGCTAATGATAGGATGAAAACCCCGAATGGGTCTTAAATGGATGTTGCTACACTTTTCTTGATGCTGGTGGAGCTTTGAGATGCGATGAGGCTTTCTTTGATGTAGGCAAATGAGGGAAAATTACAGGAAAGATAGCTGATTAACATCTTCCAGAAACCACCTGCGTAAGGAAGACGCCGGTGCTCTGTGCTCTGTCATCTAGGTCAAGCGTGGAGTTACAAGGCTAATTAGAGTTATCTGTTATGTCATAAAAGCCAGTGAGGGCACTGTAAAACTAAAAACTCTCTAAACGCAAATTTATTGGGCACGTGGTATATCAATTAGCCTTTCACAAAATGCTAAAACTGGAATATCTTATAGAGATCATATAAACATTTTCTAAGGTGGCCTCAATTGGGAGACTCCTGACAATTTGGGTAAAATAATTCTTCATTATCCTCCAATATTCCTCACGTTGTAAGGGTGTTTAACGTCCTTATCCTCCTCCACCAAATGTCACTGTGACAATAAACACATCTCCCTGATTTCCGCATGTCCCCTGGGGCTATCACATATGAGGGTTAAGCTCTCTGCAAACCTTCTTTTTCAGATGAGGAAAGAAAGTGCCTTATTCAAGTTCACACAAGTGTTTTCTCTTGCTCTGAATTCTTTCCCCGGGAAGCTTTTCAGTTCCACAGCGGCATCGCTGTATTAGCAAGTGCTTTGAGTTAGGAAGTCCTTGGAGCAAACCCAATTTCTCTTTGAGAATCAGAAGTTAGAATTGGAAAGAAACTGGGGCTCCATCTGATCCAACCTCCTCATTCAGCCAATGAAAAAGCAATGAAGCACAGGGAAGATGATAAGTCGGTGGATTAAAGTCAGGCTCCAGGAGAATGGCAAAAAATCACGCCATCACCGATGGGAGGGATGCCTCGGTGAGATCAGCTCGTTGTAGAATGGTAATGCTGCACATGACATGGAGGTTGAAGAAAATGAGGTCCTGGGTGACCATGTGATTTTATTCTGGAGGGCAGGGGTGGTAAATGTGACATCGCTGGGGATGGGGTCGGCGTAGGGACCATTTGGCATAGAAAGCATAGTTGATCCCAAATTGATACCCAGATTCCAAAGAGAGGAAGTTGAGGGCAGAGTCTCTGGTATTTAAATATGCATTTATTACTTAATATTAGCAATAGCCATTACGGTGGCTCTCATTTGTTGACACCTTCCTGTGTAGCAGGCACATTATTGCCTTTCTTGATTTGTGTACTCCTCACTCTATTTATATTACAGTTCCATTTTTAAAATGAGTAAACTGAGGTTCAAGGAAGTTCAGGCATTGTCCAGAGTCACACAGATATTGCCAGCAGAATTGGGATTCCATAAATATGCCTAAGAATATTTCCATATATCACTCTCTGTAACACCTGTTGAGGATGTCACTCAGCCCAGTGGGGAAGGCTGCTATGAAGCTCATGTTTGGAGCGTAGACTGAGGGCTTTCCCTGGCATCTGGGGGTTCAGAGTGGAGAGGCATCAACCATATTGGTTGGCGGTGAGAGGAGATTGAAGGAAAGTTTTTGTAGAGGACTTCTGCATTAGCTCAGACTTGAAAAACAAGTTGAAATTTGTTAGAGGGAGGAGGGATTAGGGCAGCGAGGACTTGGTACAGGAAAGAAGTGAGAAATCCTTAGGGTGTGCAAAGACCCAGAAGCCAGAAACCAGCCCCTTTTGGGGAACTACCGGTTTCATGCCTGAAGCGTGAGCCACATGTGTCTGGTGGGGGACTGGAGATACTTTGCCCTGCGTGTGTGACTGCGGTGTCAACAGCCTTCTGGGAGAAAGGAGACACGGGCAGCATGGCTGAAGGGAAAGAGCCAAGGCCTCCGGGTTGGACACCTTGGCTGTGAACTCCACAGGGTCCAGCTTCTCTTCGCTCTTTGGATGTCTAGAAGCTGGAGCACAGCACAGAAGGGGGTGGGGAGGAGAGGGACTCAAAAAAGCAGGGCATTCTTTTGCCATAGTTCGCCTGACCCCTTCTTAATCTGGCAATTTTTGCTCTTTTAGAAGCATTTTTTTCCTCTGCTCTCTCTCACTTCCGCCCTTTATCTGGACATTTCGGTCCCATTCTTGAGCCTCTGTGAATGTCCCTTTGTCCATTCTGTCTTCCTGTCAGGATTTAATCAGGAGACCTGCCACTTCCTGAGTGTGTGATCCTGAGAAGTTAGTCTCTGGGCCTCGGTTTCTTTAGGTGAAAATGGGAAATCTCCCTGGTGGACCGTGGGGAACCACCCTCCACAGACGTGAACACTTGGTGCAAACCGCCACGAGTCACACAAGCATCCTTGTCATCAATATCCTCATCCTGAATTTATCATTAAGGATTAGGCTCTATCCGAGAGTCCCTGAGTTTTTGTGGCTTCCTGTGTGTAACTGGGGAAAGAAAAAAAAAAACTAGTTATTTGCATTTAAATACAAGTCTAAATCCCTCCAGTCCAAAAGTGGTAATAACTACCCCAAATGAATTATACATTTTCTAATTTTAAAAGGCCGTTTTATGGAAATGAGGTTATTTGTGCTGCACGCTCTGTTCCTGTTGCATCAACGTGAATGCCGAAGAGTGTGTGTGATTCCTCCAGACGCCGTCACCAGCGCGAGGGACATTTAGGGCCTGCTTGGTATCACACTGAAACACTCTGTACATACATTACCTGCAAAGCCCTCGTGAGGGGAGAAGACACCACTATTGTGGGCATTTCATATTTTTCCAGCTGAGCTCAGGGACAGTTTGCTCTAGTTCTGCAGCATAGAGTGTGTGTTAAATTTGGAAGCAATGCGATCTCAGTTTCAAAGATTCAGGGCGAGCTGATTTGTCCATGCAGCCCAGCAAAGTTTTGTGGGTGTGAATTCTACCATTCTCTGAGTGTGTAAATGCAATTTACATATTCGGTTATGTCTGTTCGAAGGGCCCTTTTTAATAAAGGTTACCGTGGTCATTTTGGGACAAGCATCTTTTGCAGTCAAGGAAGGCAGCAATGGCTGTCGTTATTGGGGCATATGTGACTTTGAAGTCAGGATAAAAAATTTGCCAACAAAGCCTGCGGTTACTCCTTGGCCTGTATCTTACTCTCTGCGTTTGTCGTGGTTTGGGGGAAGAGGGTGGGGTGGGAGTAGAGGGAAGGTTTCCTGAAAACTGTTCTCATTATTCATTGATGAATAATGCCCTTTCAGATGTAGACTAACCCCAGGGGAGAAGAAAAGCCTACCCAAAATACAAAATGCTAATGATGCTTTTCCCATGAAGTGTAAATAAGCACAGATTTTTTTTTTTTTTTGAAATAAAAAGAAGGGAAAAACAAAAACAACTTCCTCTGGGAATCAACTTAAAAAAAATATCGCCTGTGATTTTGTAGAAGTCATTTCACCTCTTGGGGTTTTACATTTATTAATACTAAAAGCGGGAGGTTATACTAGCGATGTTCAAATCATAGCAATGGAATCTTTTTTTTTTTTTTTTGAATGAGAAAGGGAACCCCAGTGAATAGAATGGGGAGAACTTGTATTTTACTCGGAACACTGATACAGTAAAATTTATGTTTGCTTAAATTAAAGTCAATCCTTGGGAACAATGAGGTGATTCTGAGAAGAGCAACAAAAACATTTCAACCTTTTTTGGACAAAAATTTTGCTAAAAATCAAGATGGAGAACATGGCTCATGACGGAGGTCAAAACGCTACTCGTCGTTCTCAGCCTAAATATAAATCTTTGGACCCACACACTCAGGTGACTGGCAGAGAAGGAGGTGCCCAGGTCTGTGTGACAAATAGCGACAATGACATTGGAAAATGTCTCTGAATTTCGGGGAAAATCTGAAACTGGGAGGTTGTCCAAATGGTCAGACCTTCATCTGGAAGGCACACTTTGGCCCCGGTCCAGGTGTGTTGGTGGCATGAGACAGGGAAGACTTTCCTGCACAGGTAAAGGAAGGGATGCTGGCCCTGAGGAGACAGGGCCTTCCTCCATCTGCCTTCAGACGCAGGAAAGCATATGCTTTCTGACGTGGTGCAGACAACGCGGTCACTCTCCACACCCATCAAGTGTACGTCAAACAGTTGCTCCTCTTCCTCCCATGCCAGCGGCCAGTATAAGGATGCGAGGACCGTGAATACTCTTTCCAATGTCCTCTGAATCAGCAGAGTTGGGACCCATCTGATGTGAGGTGCCCAATCATTTATTCTCCAAATCAAAACACCCTCCAGGGAATAACCTGGAACATCGTTGTTAAATAAATTGAGGGAACACGGGTGAAAAACACAACTGTTTTGAGCAAACCGGATGCTGCCACCATCATCTGATATCTTTCGCCCTCTCAAGAACCCTGTGCTCCCTCCAGTTATACCCCGAAATGACCCATGTTTCTGTACTCATGTTCCCCAGCACCTGCCAGTTCTTCGGGGGTGACGTTTTCCCGGCTACCTTCCATCACTGCTTAACTGTATGCCTGGGGCTTTCATTTCTTGTACTTAAAAATGACAATTGTAACATGTCTGTTAAGAAAAACGATCATTTTGCAGTTCCTGAAGCTGACTACCTCTATGGCTGCTGTCTTTTCTCTCCTTCTTCCCCTCCTCTTCCTCTCCGTCTCCTTCTCTTAATTCTTATTCTAAAACTTTGACAGTTGAGTCAGCCAGTGAATGATCTCATTGGAGTACTAGGACAGTGATTCAGAAATCCACACTACGCTTATAAAAATATTTATGATTTGGGATTATGGGACCAAGATGTAATTTTTCAATCCCCATACACGTTTGTTCTTCTTTTTCTGCAATTCTTCTGGATCCTTTGTTTTACTCTGAATACTAGTCTCCTGACATTAAGGCACCCCTGAGGGCATTTTATTCTTGGGAGAGACCTATGCCCTGATTTGGTCATAAATTAAAGGACTTCACTAGCGCGCTAGGACTGCAAGTGTAGATAAATGGAAAACGCATCAACACTGCCTTGCCCAGCCATGTCTCCTCTGAGATTCTAGGACCATCCTGTCATTCAGAGTTCTTGGTTGCAGAAAACGAAATTCACTTGGGTTCGTTTAAACAAGAAGATTGTCTGTGAAGGGATGTGGGTGGCTCACTGGACCGACGAGGAAGCTGAAGGAGACTCCAGCAGAGCTCCCCAGAGCCATTCTGTGGGATGGGTCACCACTTGACTGAGTAAAGGATCTGCTGAATCAAGAAGCTGATGCCACACTCACTGGGACACGGAGAAGGAGATGAGGAAAGGAGGAAACGAAGGGTTAAAGAAGACATTCTGCCTAGCAAAGGTGGTGGGATTTACGCTCTGGGGAACCAACTATAAAACATATGTAACTATACGTTGTAAAAACGGTAACTACAGTTATCAGGTGCTCTGTGATACCTGTCTGCTAACTCTTTTCACATTGCAGAACTTCAGCTGAGGGCTCTTTCCATCAGCCGTCCTTCTGCCCCTCTTACCTCAACCCTGAGCCCTGTGCCCGGTCCAGCCACCTCTGTGTGGTCTACTCTTCTCTATTGTAATCTCTCTCTCTCTCTCTCTCATATGTACCTTTGTTTTATAGCGCCTTTAAAAGAGTGAACCGAGTTATCATAAAAGGTTCCAGAGAAATCTAATCCTAGATGTAGCCTCACTTCTAACTCTGTGCCATTTGCCAAGCTCATCACTCTATCAGGCATACCATTCCGTACCCTGACTTCTTTGGAGATGCCAACTGTCATCCATCAAAGTGTCCTTTCCATACCTCTACTGCAGACAAAGGAAAGGCAGCTGACTATCCAGGGCATCTTCGATTACTTTTGCCACCAATTAACCTCATCAATTCGCCTTTGCTAGCCTAGTAATTTCAGGCTAAAATCAGGCTCCTTGAACTCTTTCCTTATACGCCTTAATTCATAATCTGCCCCTAATTCTTTGGGCTCCTGATCTAAAGTCACTTATTGCTTACAATCAGGTAGCTGTCTTAGAACTGATTTTTGGTGCTGCTTCTCCAGCTCTGGCTTCTGACTCCCTTCTGAACCATGATTACTTTTTTTTTTTTTTACCAGTTGATTGTACTTCTTTACACCCTCATGGCTTCCTGGAGATGACTAGCTCACTTTGCCCCATCTGTTCACTACACCTGAACCGAATTCCCCTCGACATCCATCCCCAAACCCAGTTGTCTTCCTAGTAGATTCCTCGCCTATACGAGAAACGTTAACGTTTCCTGCAGGCAAGTTTAACTTAAATGAGCTTTAAGACAGCACTCAAATATCACCTTCTTGATGAGCCTACCCAGACTACTCTGTTTAAGACTGCAAAGACCTCCTCACCCCAGCAAATCCTGATCACCCTTAGTCTCATCTAAATTTTTTTCTCTCATAGCATTTATTACCTTCTGATATACGATGTAATTGTATACATTTATTATGTCAAATTTTCTTTATCATCTGTACCCCACTGGAAAGTGATGTCACGAGGGCTAGCGTCAGTCCTGTATTTTGAGAACATTTAATAATGCCTGATGTGTAACAGGCAGACACAGTGTATTTGCTCAGGGACTGAACAGCAGACCTAGAATTCTGGGCCTAGACGTCCTTGCTGAGCTAAGTGGTGTCTTCTGCTTTTTCTTTGAAGTCTGTGAGTCTCCATGCAGAAATGGAGATGGCTACGAATGAAGATGACTACAAAGCATGAGATAAAGTTTGTGTCAAATTTTTCTGCTCTACTGAGTAAAAAACGAATGCCTGAAATTCTCAAAGCCTATTGGAAGGAGCTTAAATTAAGTAGTGAGTAATTAACCAGATATAACTCGTGTAGACTTGCTTATAAAGGAGCAAGACGATTCCTTTCTGTACGAATGGTGTATTTTCCACCCTGAGATTTGGCCAGCAGTAACATAGTTTCTCTGGTAAAGAAAACTTCAGATTCACATTAATATCATTCTATCATAAATTATTATTTTTCTTTCCTCTCTTCTTTCAAGTACATAGTTCATTTTATTTAGTTGGACTAAAGATTTCTTTTAAAAAATTTAGGAGCACATGACCAAAATAAAGGTCTTAAAATGGTAGCAAGAAGGTAAGCAAGCTGTTAATAAGAAACTAGAAGAATGTGGACTTAACTGTTGACAGTTTCCACTTTCCTAGAGCGACGTAGTAGAAGGAACAATGCATTTTATTCACTTCTTATTAATTGGGCAAAATAATTAAACTATGTGGGACACGGGCTTCTCATCTGCAAAATGGGGCAATAAGAGACTATCAAGTTGCTGGGTGGGATTGATGAGGATACAGGCATGAAACTGCTGGTCTACCATCTGGTACAAAATGAATAGTTAAAAATGAAGCAAATACTGCTTCCGGATTTGAGTATCAGATTCCTGTCATTTAATGTAACCATCATTGTGTTTCTCATGAGTCTGACACATGTGCTCGCTCTACCCAGGATGTCTTCTTCCTCAGTGTTATGCAAAATCATCTTCACCTTAGTCATCCTAACCCAGCTTCCACCCTCAGTGTCCTTTCACCTGTGGTTCTCTGTCAACTTAAAATCTTCCTTCCTCTTTTTTTATTTTTTATTTATTTTTTTAATTTTTTGAGTGGGAGGTTGGAGGGTCCTGAGAGTAGAGAGGTGTGTTAATGGGAAAATTAAAATCCCATTGGTGTCTATCCAAGCTTAGCGGGATGGCATGCTGTGATCCTTTGGTGATGCCTGTCCTTGGCCTGCCATTTGGTGATGACGAGCATAGGTGATCCTTTGGTGATGCCTGTCCCTGGCCTGGCATAGGTCGCGTGAGAACATATACAGAAATTTGGCCATCCTAGACTTGGGTGAGACAGTGGTAAGGGGAGAGAGGAGCGAGATCAAGAGAGCTTTCAAACGAGGGGACCTTAAAAACAATTGTGAAAAGTCAAGAGAGCATATTGTATTCTAAGTGATGGGAGAGTGACAGGCAGCTGGGTTACAGAGAGGCTGTGCGCCAGGGAGAAGTTGATCACAGACGCAGAGGAGTGGGGAGGGGTGGATGTATGGGGCCTGAGAATATTAGATAAAGCCTATGATATTAGCTAAAAATAGGAAGCTTCACTTTTAAATCACTCTGGGAACGGAATAAGAAGGTGCAGGAAGGCTCATCTTTTCCTTTAGACAGTCTATAAAGCTGAGAGGAGAGGAATGGGTATTGACAGAATTAATGAGTTCTCTCTCCACTAGTCCCTTAGCTCTTCGACTCAGACAAGCATTCTCATGTGTCCTCGGGAACAGAGGCCTGAGGAATGAGAATAGTCTCTGACCTTGTCAAAATGCATTTCTGTCCGAATCAGGGCCCGGCTATTTATCTTGTGAGATAATCTCTATAGAGGGTGTGAACACTTCTTTCTTTGCGAGAGTGGGTGACTACATCTTTTCAAAGACAACTCCCCAAAGATGTCATTGTCTGAACCGAGAAAGAGTTGTTTTTTTTTTTTTTTTTTTTTTTTATCCACAGAACTGTAAGTTCTGAGACTGTCCAGAAGAGTTTAGATAAATCTTCTCGACAGAGTATCAGAATCCTCTGTCAATTAAAATGATGACTTGTTCTCTTAAACCCACACGCCCGTAAGCAAGGACTGGGTTTGTTTTAATGCAACAAAATGTTAACTCTCCTTTCTTGGTGTGAAAGTCACCTAGATTCTAAAATGCAGGAACACTAATTGTTCTTTCTTGCTTCAGATAGAGCTTCTTTTTAATTTTCAGATGTATACCACAGCTATCTATTGAGGCCTTATCATACATTTTTTTTTTAAATGAAAGAAGCCACTCTATGATACTGGAGTTAATATTCCCATTTTACAGCAAAGATTGGACCTCTGGAGTGGTTTTATTTGTATCTCCAGAAATAAATATAAAATTAATGTTACTTAATTCTAATCTTATTTTTAATACTTCATCCTAATCTTATTTTTTTGTTTTATACTTTGGAATAAATGTCTCTATTCCTGTTCACAGAACACATTTGGGGACTGACTTTCCTTCTCTCTTTAACAAACCCTGTTCTTGATGCCTGAAATGCTCTGTCTTTCTACATCTTACTCATACGCTATATGATTGAAAATTCTATCACAAAACATTGGAAAGAAGAGACTTCAGTGACTTGACCTCTGCAGTCTTGAGAGCTAGCTATTATCTTCTGCATTTTCTTCCAGAGGAAACTGAGTCTCAGATAAGTGGTGTGTGTGGTAAGTGGTGTGGCAAATCTATAGAGATGGTGCGCTTAGGAGGACAAGGTGGCATTCTAACTCGGGTTTCCAGCACAAGGTCCAAAAGAGTCGATTGCTGGAGAGGAACAAGTTCAGGCTTTGGAACTGATCTAATCCCGTCTTTCCACTTTCTGTGTGATCTTGAAAAGTGCCATTTCATGTGCTCTGAGCTGCCATTTTCTCACCTATCAAACGATCGAATAATGCCTGTCTCATAAGGTTGCCCGTGAACACTAAATAAGATAATCTATGTAAATCGTGGTAAGCACATACTACTTTAAAACTCATGTGCATATCTGGTCCCTCCATTCTCAGAGTCAAAGTTGCCCAAGGCATGAAGAAATGAAGATAATTTAGAAAAAGAGAATTAAGATGCTAATATTCTCGGCAAATTATTTGACTTTTCATCAAATAAGGCAAATATTAACTTCCCTTTATTTCTAAGGCTGTTCATTCTACAGGTATAGGACCGCTTTGTTTTATATTTTATAATTTAATAGAATGACTAATCATGCTTCATTTTTTTGTATTTTAACCTTTTTAGTCGCATTTGCATTATCTCTGCTCTCCAAATCTATGTTTTTAGAACTTTACAATTAAGTACCAACCGCAGGTTTCTCTGCCTCTGTTTTCATTTCTGTTTCATTTCTTCTCCGTGATTTTTAATAAAAATGTTAATTAAGATCCAACCCAAAGGTGACCTCGTGTTGCTTTATCACTCGGCACACTAAGCTCCTTGCTGACTCGCCCTCCAAACACACTCCCTGTGGCTGAACATGATGGAACTTCCAGTTTTCATCAAGGATTTTGTTTAACCTCTTGGTCAGGTCTTGGTTCAAAAGACTTAGACTTTATTTATGGTAAATGGGAAAAGAAATCTGTCCTAAATTTGCAACGCTGGCTCAAGTTGCTGATGTAAATAGTCTAACACTGCATCATCTTTTAAATTGCCTTCCTCTGCTAAACAAGCAGCCTGTCTCCATTTCTCTCCAGGATTAGTTGCCCTTTTCCATCTCAGTCTCCATGATCTTCACCTCTACAGTTCATCCTCCCCACTTTCCTGTCACCCTTAGGTCCCACTCACAGATTTTCGGCATGAGTCGGAATCATCTGGGGGAGCTGGACAAACAGATTTAAATTAGGCGTTCTCCATCGGGGCTGCACATTCAAATACCTTGGGTAAAGTGGGACTACCCAAGCCCCAGATGTTCTGATTGCATTTATCTGACTGGTGGTTAATGCTTTAGTGATTTGCAAAGCTTTGTGGGTAGTTTTAATGTACTGGCAAGGTGGATAAGTTCATGAATCAAATTTCTTTAAAAGGGGTTGGGGACAGTCTAGGAAATATCTTTTCTAACAGGCATCCCTCCCTAGTGTTCATATGTTTAAAAAAGTATGAGATCAACTGGCCTCAGTTATTATTTCTGGAATTGGGGGAATAAGAGTATCTACATGACAGCACTGTTGTAAGGATTCGTTTGTTTAAAAATATATGCCAGGAACTTAGAACTTGCTTTAATAGTAACCTTTATTCTGTTATAATTGCTTCATCTCTCATGACTTAAAATCTTTTTATTTATCTGCGGAGAACATTCTCAGAAGGACTAATCGACCCAAGCTTATAACCAGTCAATGGCATAACAAGCACGTGAACTTAGGACTCTTCTCATATAATCCACTTCATATTCTCATCACACTATACCATTTATTTGCTGTAGAAAGCAACCCACTGACACTGGCTTTATGAGAAACTGTAAGACTTAAGGACATTTCAATAACAGAGTCACATCTTTCATGACTCTATGCTTTAGTTCATGCTATGACTGGCATGGCTTTCAATGTTTAGTAAAAGTTTTCTTTTGGGTTCATTTCAAATGTCACTTTCTATATGGCCCCATTTCTCATGTTCCAGCTAACTAACTTTTTTCCCCCTATGAACGTGCATTGCATAGTCTATCTTCCCTTTGCTGGAAGAGGCCTTTTAAAATAAAACTTACTTATTGATAATTCTAAACATTTATTGGCACTGTGCCCAAAACATAGTAGGTAGGTAATTAACACATTTTTGTTGAATGAATGAATGTGTAAATAAATAAATGGCTGGTTGGATAAACAAGAGTAAACAATGGAATATGTTTTAGTTCCTGGGTTTGGTTTTTAGTTTTACAAGCTCAGTCACCTGAAGTCATAAAGTAGAGAGACATTCAAAAATACAAGTTATTCTTAAAAATTGTGTTGGCCCATGTTTATCCAGCCACTAATTCTCTGAATTTAGGGAATGAAAAGGTAGTTCCCTTAGAATTTCTGAGGACAGTTGCTAACAATCCAAATTACGATTTTAAAAAAATTGCATGATCTCTTTGGAGCTCTTTTAGAAAATGATGTTAATGAAATAGATCAGTGTTTTTCCAATTATAATATTATTTTTCACTGGAAAAATATAATGATGGACTTTTTTGACCATAGAAGAAATTGCTAATGGACATAATTTTTAAATCTGATTTTTCCCCCCACTTCCATAAAGAAAAGAAAGGAAAAGACTTGAGAAAATAAGCAAATCAGGTTTCAGATTTTTTGTTTTTCTCTCTACTCCAGCACTACACCCTACCACCACCAATAAAGGGCCCAGGCCTTTAGCAAAGAGTTCCAAACATCTAATGGGTGTGGGAAAATCCGACACTAAAGTGAGGTGGGAAAACCCAAGGCCGAAGCAGCCCATGACGACATAGGCATGTGGGCCACTGACTTCCAGGAGCAGGTCTGCATGGAGCCCTCACAGCTGCACACTGGCCGATGTATTGTGACGGCCCGAGTGTCCCTGGTGGCAGCACCACTGCGAGGCAGCTGGACAGGGAGCTGGCAGTGCAACCGCAGGGGACTCCGGTGCTCCCGAAGGTGTGGAAAGAGACCTGATGTTTCTGAGTCAAAGCATCAACACTAGTGGGACTGGAAGGATGGCGTCTTCAGGATCACGGCCTCACGGGGGTGCCCATGAGGTACTCCCCCAAAAGTGGTCGGGGACAGTGCATCACAGCAAACATCTATAAAAGGAATAGATGTGGTCATTAGTCACCAAGGACCCAGGGGACGGACGCCCTGTGTGGACTGAGGACCTCTCTCCCACCACTTCTGTGACAATGCACTGAACTTCTTCTTACACCTTTGTGGCATCTTGGAAGTGAGATGGGAGGGTGGGGAATCTTAGACTGAGCGCTGCCCACAGGGATGCCTATTATGGCTTCAGCGAAAGTTTGCTAGATCATCTTTTATTTAGACCTCTTTCTGCACCTAGACTCATTGTTTGTGAAAGATTGGTCACTTGTATGCAAAATAAAAGACTTACCTTTTTTTATGGGAAAACACACACACACACACACACACAGTCTTTAAGAAATTGGCATTTGCTACATGATTATACATGATTGACATGTAGTTAAGTTTCATATTTCACAGTGTTCTGAAGAAAATATCTTAAATCCCAGATGTTTTTCTACCTGACCAAAACAAACACCTCACTGAACTAGATAATCTGTGAAGTCCCCTCAAATATTAACTATGATTTGAATAACTTCTGGTTTTCATTTGACATTCCTATTTTTATCATTTATGAATTGTGTTGTATCATCTATAATTTCAGCAGAGAGATTGGTACCAACTAATATTGGACTCCCTGGACTTATTTTTTAAAGTTTTTCAAAATACGTGTAACTTTGGCCACCCGTCCAACAGGAAAAGGGCTTAATGCATTTATGCCTCAACTTAGAGCATGTGTATTTCCTCCATGATCTGGGGCAGGGGCACAACCACAGATACGATTTACATCAAAACCTGTGGGTGTAAATTCCAGTTTTCTATGTCCACGGTTGTTTGATATGACCAATAAACTCTGGCTTGTTTGTGTCATCTCAACTCACCTATGATTCAGTTATAACCCAGCTATAACTCTACCTCGCGGGTGTCTCCTGAGAAATAAATAAAGAAAAGTCTGTAGGTGCATAGGGCACAGTGAGGGTGCTGACATCCTCCCCTGCGTCTCCTCTCTGGAAGAGCACCGACCCTTACATCGTAAAGTTTAGGATGGGCGAATGCCCAGAGAAATAGCCAAAAAGGTCAATTTTTCTGCAATTTTTATATGTTTATTTTTTTAACTTATTTCAAGCTGTTTTATGTGACCCTTTGGGCCAGTCTGTCATTCAGCTTTTCCTTCACCCTACATTTATTTTCAGTACCAACTGTGTGTCACGCATGGTGCCCGATATTGTGAATACAGAGATAAAGAAGCCTGTCTCTGGCCTTTGGCAGAGTCTGGAATTGTTGGGAGCCATTCTTACTGAATGCCCTACAGACAGGGTTAAAGTTGCCTGCAAGCGAGAAGCTTGCAGAGCAGGTAAGTTCGTTACTGAAGGAGGAAATTTGGCTTAATGGATAGTTTGTTGCAGAAGGAGGAAGTTTGGCTTAATGGAAAGAGTTGAATGTTCCTTGCCCCAAGGAATAAGAGACAGAAAATAGGAACAAGGATGTTTTGAGAGAACTTATGTAAGGGTCAACAATTGTTTGCATATCTGTGGGTGTCGCTTCTCATGCATATCCTAGGGTATAAATATGCTGTACTTAATAAACTCGGGGCGCTGTATTCACTGTTAGCCCTCCCGACTCTATCTTTTGTCTCTCTCTCTTCTTTTTTTCTTAATCCTCACTCCCTGTCTCGGGAACTGTTCGCTCTTATCCAGCGGGCTCCGGCATGGAATTACGGACTGGACACTGGGCCACACACAAGTGTTCCAATCACTTTTAGTGAGCCAGTGGTAAGGACATGTTTTGGGTAATTTGGTCATAGAGAAGGTGCACTCATCACAACTTAAATAGATCACAGGCTTCTCAGAGGGGGTGTTGGCAGATCACCTCTCCAAAGATGACCAAGGGCACCATGAGGACCATTTCTCTGGAGAGGTGACATGAATCCTGAACGGTGGAGAGAAGCCATCTGTGTGAAGAACGAAGGAAAAGCATGCCAGGAATGAAGATAGAATGTGTAAATGCTGTGAGTGGGTGGGGAAAGAGCTAGATGCATGGGAGAGGGAAAGGACAAAGAGGGGTGACATGTAAGGATCAAGAGAGCGGGCAGGAGGTGAGGTCAGAAAGGCAGGTGGTGGCAAGACTTGGCAGTGCCTTGTGAACTTGATGAGGACTTCGAGTTTCAGTCTGAGCGTGTGATGACGAGACTCGGGGGTGTCTGAAGTAGGTCAGTAATGTGAACATTTAAAAAATATCGCTGTGGTGGCTCCGTTAAGAACACACTGCTGGGAATAAGTGTGGGCCGGGAGCCCACGTCTGTGGCTTTACTCTTGTCCAGGCGAGAGGTGATGACAGTATGGACAATGTTATTTTACTGGGCTGCTCTGTGAAAAAGTGAAAAGTGGCTATGAGGTGACACCACTTTCTCCCTCTGGGCTGCGTGAAGAGCAAGGATGAAATGAAAATTAGCACATTGCTAGAAGGTGGCAAGAAAAATCTCTAGCATGTGGGCTTATTTAGGGATGCTGCCATTTGCAGTAATCTTGCTTTTTTGGACAGACCCAGTTGGACAGGTGTTATCACGTTGTCCATAGATAAGCCGGAATGCGAAGAACGTGGGTACCTTTGATCAAGGTTACTCATCTAACCTGCAGGTTAATTCGAACTTGAACCCAGTCTGGACTCTACCTGTAATGTTCTTTTCACTATCTCACTGTTCCTGAGGGCAGCTTAACACATCTCAGGCTGCTGCTTAGGAGACTGAGTCAGGCTGTCCAAATGATGTCCAGCTGGCTTCTTCACCAAAAACCTTTCCATTTTGATTCACTCAATGATCTCAAAGGCCAATAGTGAGTCGTTCTCGGGGCCTGTGACCAGAGCAGGTGACTTCAGATCTGCCCCGTGTAGCTTGTGCGCTGTATCTCTTCCTGTAATCACAGCACAACATAATTAATGATTAGGGAAATTACGAAAGTTAAGTATTAAGGAAAAGAAAAGATTGTCCCAGTCTAGCGGTGCCTGATCTAGAAAAGGAAAATGATAAAGTTTCACAACCCTGGCTTTCTGTGTCTCTGAACATGATAATAAAGAATAAAAAAAGTCTTCATTTTGGTGAAATCTTGTCATCAACTCACTAGGCAATCATCTGACTTACTCTGATGTATAATTTTTTGGCTTTCAGCTGTCCTGAGACATCAAACATTTGACGTGGAGAGTAGGCGTGCCGCTGCCACTGTCGGGGGAAGCATTCAGTTGTAGAAATGCACGTAATTTCAGTCCTTGTAGCTATTTGCTGAGATTAATAATGGTCACTTTGCAATTCTCAGTACTTTGAGTCTGGCTAATTAATGCCAGCTTTGCCGTTGAGCATACTGAGGCCCAGTCTTTTCTGGAGGCTGGTGTGTTCATTCGGTATATTAGTCACAGCCTGAGAACTCAACTCAATTTAACAATGTTATGTCATAGTGTTATTGAACATTTTCTTTTTTGGGAAAAAAAAATTGATCCTATTGTTTCTGTGTTCCATGGTGGTACTGAAGTAGAACCTAAATCAGAGACTCTTGTGAAATATTTATTTTAAGCCTCTTAAATTACTGTACGTGTGAGGAAGGGTGCTCGCACGTAGAGGCAGATGGTCAAACTGACTTTATCCTGGTTATGAAAATGACCTACAATATATTTCAAGCCCAATAAGAGTAATGGACATGTAGAGATGATTCTAATTTAAGGAAAAAAAAACACGGATTAATGCAACTATGATTTCATTATTCAATATGTATATACATATACAGACACATATATATGTCATACATATTACCTATTTTTTATATATCTTTTTTTTAGCCTACTATGTTATGACAGCACCTCCACTTGTTCCTAAATGAAGGCACAATTGAGGGGAAAATACTATCATAAAGCGAGTTAAAATACAAGTAAGGAATTTCTTGTTATTAAAATGAGTCTACCACCCACACAACTAATAAAGCTGAACAAAGTATTTCATAAACTTGTTAAAGCCACCTACAAGCTGACAGCATATTAATAAATTACCAGGATCAGCTCAAGGAAATAAGGGAGCCCAGTGAGCTAAGAGAGCTCTGAGGCCCCTCTCCTCCCAAACTTTTGCAGGCCCTGAGCAATGAGTGTGTCCATCCTCCTCCATGGACTGTGGGGTGCGAGATGTGTCCTCTTGATCGCTCCCTCTGCTCCCTCAAAGACATCCCCAAGCCCTGCCCTCAGCCCCTCTTCCTCTTTGTGGGAACCTGGGCAGCTGAGACTCGGGAAGCACGTACAATGACGTCTCCGTTGACATGGCTCATGAGAGATTCACACTGGCAACAGAAAGAACATTTGTCGACAGCGGAGAGTGTGGATCATGTGGGATGTGTCTGTTTAATGCAATGCTGTACAGAGAATAAAAAGGAACATTCTAACCACAAAGATGTAACAAACTGGATTTTGAGAAATAAAAGCAAAATGAAAATTTTAAAAAAAGAATATAAATGATGCTATTCCACTTTTACAAAGTTAGACAGCAGACCAAACTAAACTACATTTTTAGGGATGCATATAGGTAGCAAAATTGTAAAGAAGCAGAAAGTGATTGTCATAGATACCAGATTAGTGTTTAATTCTGGAGAGGGAGAGAAGGTGACGGGAAGGAAGGCAGCTTGGATCTTCGGAACGTTGGCCATAGTCTACTGGATGATACTCACCTAAGGTCACGTGGAGGTTCACTTTATAAATATTAACCAAATTGCATAATTATTTTATGCTATTTTTTTCTACATACATAATATTTCACAATATAATGAATTAACAAATGCAAGAAGAGTTAGGGGAACAAAATCAGGGAAAAGGAGGTACTATATATTCTTAGCTGTTCAGGTTAAGAAAGTCAAATAAATTTCCCAGTGCACATAAGCAAGGGTGACATTAAAAATAGTACCAAATGTGACTGAACAGAACAGACACTGGCTGCACATTAGCCTCAAATACAAATACTTTGCCTAAATAAGGAATTATAAAAAGTGCAAACATTCAAGTGAGTGTAAAAAAACATGCAATATTCCAAGAATTTACAGCATTAGTTTTCCTTTCTTTCTGTCCTTATTTTTCTTCTCTGCCATAATGTTACATAAATCAATTTTCTATGTGGCTCTTGGAGTGAGAGTGTGTTCGTTCATTGATTTGATTATGTGCCTTGGGATTAGAGATCAAAAATCACGGAAGTTATTTATTCTAATGAAATACAATTTGTTTGTTCTTATTTTGAAATTAATTTCATGGATTCATAGATTTCTTGATTGTCAGCACGGAAAGAGCCTTATTAAAAAAAAAGAAGAAAAAAAAGAAAAGAAAATGCAGGTTGAGGAGGAGAAGCTAAGAGTTCCATTTTCAAGTTCAACCACTAAATGGTGGAGTGGACAGTACTAGTGGCCAAATCTGCTTACTCTCCACCATTCGCTGCTGGTTTAACAAAGATATCAGCCTTTGTGTTATTTATTTTTCCCCAGAGCCTAGCCATTAATTTTCAAATGAATCTAGAGTATATTTCCCATCATATTTTCTAGACAATGACAACTTAAAATGTTCGATTTTTATTTTCCCTCGGTAAGAAGATTTCTGCATCCGAAGTGTGCATACTGAAAAAAAAAATAACATAATTAGTTATCTCTGCATTATTCAGCTCTTCAACTGCTGGAAAATTCTGCTCGCCAAGGGAAATAATCAAACGATTCATTAATAGAAAATAAATAATGAATACCACGTAAAACAAATTCATGTACATTAGATGAGTATTTGAAATTATTTTTTAAGTTCCAAATACTGTTCTCCATGGGTGAAATGACAAATGATCTTTTTTTGGCAGAACCCATGCCTTCTCTATAGACACATCGTCCCCAGAGACCTTTCAGACTCAAATAAAACCAATAGTGGCATCAATGAAGACCAACACCACTACCACACGGTGACTACAAAGACTGGTCATGTTTTGAAGTTCCTTCATCTAGTGACTGCCCTATGTCCTTCAGCTTTTCCTGACCTCCTGAGACTGACTTAGATGCCCTACCTTCATGCATCTATGCCACATAACATATAACATAATACAATCTAATGTCATGTCATACCAGTATAATGTAATGTAATGCTCTCACATACTTGTCTGTACGTGAATACCAGGCCTGAATGCTAGAACTGCTTGTAATAAATATCTATAACAGAGACCTTAACATATTAGGTGCTCAGTAATGTGTGTTGAGTAAAGAAGCAACAGAATAAATATTCAAAGAAAGGACCCAATTTCTAAGGGACCCTCCATTTGAAGGTCACCATCTTAGCACCTGTAGTTATTGAAATAGGTGTTTTATTTCCTGATGTGCCTTGTAGCAATTGCATAAGCCTAAGCTGCAGACTTATCACATATAAAGAGACTGCAGGAGAGCAAAGCTAAAACAAACAAAAGTTTTTGAAAAGCCTAAGCCCCCAGAAAGAGAGAGACATGGCTGATTCCTCTCGGCATCATCTGAGCATCTGGATTCAGCCACTGCTGAGCCAAGGTACCACTCGGTTTTTCAATTACATGAGGCAACGTTTTCCTTGGGGCTTAAGCCAGTCTGAGCTGTGCTTCTGTCCTGTCACTTACAAGCGAAGGCATCTTGACTCTCATAGAGGAATATCAGGGGTGAGAGCCTGGCCAGCTGCTGAGGATTTCTTTCCTTCCAGAGTGGAGATGAGCTTGGTGCAACACAGAAACCACTATTTAAGAGATTGTGGGATGGTAGGCACTGAAATGCCTAAGGCTCTAGATGTGTTTTATTTTACTTTTCATCATGTCTAGGGCTCAAAGCAGAGAGGTTGTGCTTCTCTGCCACACAGAAATACATGCTTTAAATATAAGCCCCTGGAACTCCCAATTATTTAAATGTAGTAGGGAGATTGCGAATGAGTAAGAAGTAGGTTCTTCTCTGTTAATGGAATTACGAAGACATAAAGTTCCTATTTTTATCGAGATATTAAATGTTGTCCTCTAAAAATAATCTGCAAATGCATATGATTGTAAATCATATGTAATTGGTAGTGAATAACATGCTTGACTATTTAAAATGAGTGCCCAGGACATTTTCAAATGACGATCCCAGTATATACAAGTAAAAAGATATGGAAAAAGAAGATATTTGAGATGGATCTGTGAATACTTTTAAGATTTTAGAGAAGAGACACCTCACAAATTTATCTTCTTTACTTCTTTCTTATCCACCAGAGCATAACAGGCACAGAATAAATGTTCAGTTTTAAAAAAGAAAAAAAAATGTTAATATGTCCATTCATTCCATTTTTTTTTCATTCATGTAAAATTTATTGGATTTTTAATATATGCCAGGGATAAAGAAAGCAGTTAGAGATCCCTTGAGCTTTGGGGCTCATCACCTGGCAGAGAATTCAGCGCTGAGAATGGCTAAAATATAATGAACCAACTACATGAGACTGTGCCCCATAAACTTAAGTCACCAACATGTCATCTTGGAGATATTTGTGGATGTATTCACCAGTTGACCTTATTATATGCTCATTAATTTTTATATTCGTTTAATCATAAGACATTTATGAATAAGATACACTATCATTCATTGATACATTATATTCTTTCTATTGCATTCCAATAAGTACAAATAAGTAGAGAAACAAAAATGGCGTCCATCTATGTGCCTCCTAAAATCTTATCACCTAAACCAGGGACAGGCATCCTAAACTCCTCAAAAAAATAATATCAAAGATGCAACTGTAAGGTTTTATGAAAGTACAAAGAGAAAGGGATGGAGATGTATCATGAGCTCATGCGCACCTTGAAACATCCCCTCTGGCAGAAGAGAGGAGGCACTTTGCTGGAATGAGTTTGAGGATATGATGAAGGTGGAGACCGAGAGAAGTGGGTGACTGTGGGACATGCTCTAGAGCTGGCATTTAACAGGCCTGACGATGGGCTGGGGGAGGTTGGAGCACAGAGAAGGAAACAGCTATACCATGCATGTAACTCTGGGATGCTGGAATGGCATGACTGAGTGGTGTCTGCCATGGAGTGGAAGAGACGGGTCGCCAAGCCCTTGGGTGGTGGTGTCGGGGGAGAAGGGTATAGACATGTCTTCTCCTCTGGGAGTATAGAAATGAAGATGTCTATTAGAACTCTAGGGATCGGTGTGATGAATTAGCAGTCGGATATGTGAGGCTGGTATTCTGGGGCACACGAGGTAGGAGTGTAGCCCTAGGATCCCCTGTAATACAGACGGCGTTTAAGGCACTGACGTAGGGAAACCACCAGAGAGGGTGTGTGCGTGAGACAAGACAGAGCCGAGCCCCACGGCTTTCCATTTAAAGAACATCAGGAAGTTTATCTTTCGCTGGCTGCTGCAGACCTGGTCTCTCTCCCTTTCCCGCAGGTTAATGACTCATATAAATTTAGTATAACTGGTGTGTGTCTTTAAAGTCCATTAAAAAAAAAGATTATGCAATATGTCATAAGTATGACATCTTTATGAAGGATAATATGAATATATGCATGTTATCACAACTCAGTAAATAAAACTTTCTTCCCGGGATGATCAGAGAGCCAGTGTAGGTTCGTATGTAGCCCTGCATGGCTTTTTACACAATAATATCACCACAGGAAGCATCTCTACAGGACGCAGTTGCTACCAAGTGTCCTAGTCAAGCACTATAGTCCTCCATCACTCTGCCTGCAATTTCTCTGAGATATGTTTCAAAGGGCTGAGAAATCCCGCTTTGCTGGTGCAGTCTTCACAGATTGTACTTTCAGTGTTGTGTTAGCAGATGCCTCCATTAAAACCACCCCAACCCCCGAGGTGTGAAACAACAGTGACTTGATCGATCTCACAATATCGTGAGCTGGAGAAATGTGTCTTCTCATCTGATGTCTGCCGGATGCTCTCGTGCATCGGTGGCTAGCTGTGAGACACGCTGGGATCTGTAGCTGGGACGGTCTCACTGCATTCTCGCGGCTGGCTGGCTATCGGCTGGGCTGCCTTGGTTCTCTTCCCCATGGCTGTCCCTTCTCCAGACACTAGCTTGGGCTCTTTCACACAGCAATCTTAGGATCCCAAGAACAATAAGTGGGTAATCCCCAATTCACAAGTGCTTTAAACTTCTTCTTGAGACATTTGGCTAATGAACATTTACTAAAGCAAGGCACATGACCAACCCGAATTCAAGGACTAGAGAAACATGCTTCACTCTGTCACTTAGCAAAGGAGGGTACATTCAGGCGCAGGGAGAGTCTGTGGCCTGTTTGGCAATCTATCACAATTAGGATGTGCTGGTTTTGTTTTATTTGCTAGTTCACACATTCTAGAAATAATGAAGTGACAATCCTTTCATGTGAACATGCCTTCTGCAAAAATTCAGATTGTTTTCTTTAAAATGTCTTCTGTAAGGGGGAGAGGTTGCAAACCCTTCTGGCATGAGTTAGTGCTGATGGGAAATCTCACCCTCGTGATCCAGAAACCATTTTTTTCTCATGCCACCTCAAATGTCCCCTCTCCTCCATCACATTTCCTGCCGAATATCACAACTCGTATCAAAATCTATCTACTGTTTGTCTCCCTGTGATTCTGTGATTTTACTGGCTTATGCTCACTTAAGTACTGCCTTCGAGTTGAAGATTATACTTATTTAATTCTCTAATAATGTAGTTAAAGTAATAGCCTCTAAACAGTGTTTATATTTTTAATTAAGATGCTTTCTTGATCATTCTGGAATTCTAGTTCGTGCAACATCTCATTAACCAGAGCCTCATACTGTATTGCTCTAAGAACACAAATAGACAAGCATCTACCAAGTATTTTCTAAGTGCTGGGAAGTTTATACATGCTTCATCCTTATTACGTTCACTCTCAAGGAAACCGTATCTAAGAAGATATATAATTGATTTAAAATCAAAGGTACTGGTTTCGGATTCAACTTTACCAGCTCATGGCAGAGCAAAACTATCTGAGCTTCACATATTTAAACTCTAAAATAATGCTGTTAATACCTCAAATAGTACTGTAGAGATGGAATTAGGTAATAGGTAAGAACCTTGTAAGGTTGTGGGTGATAGTATTGGTCATTCTGAGAGTTAGTGTATCTCAGTGGGAAACCGTAGAGAGCTGAGTTTACAGTCAGCTCAGCCACTTTCTTATTGGAGTAAAACACAGGGGAGAAAAAAAAAGGTTTCTGTTATTAATTTTTAACTCCAAGTTCAACTATATGAACTTTTTTGGGCACACAGCCTTCCAGAAGCTGAGACCACCAGTCACCTACATGCTATGGAAGCTGAATCTTAAATGAATGGGACTTTCAAAAAAATAATATTTTTTCCAATAAAATTACACATCAATTTTTTAGTCCTTACCCTAGAGTACCTTCTATCAAATATCCCCAGAGCAGACTAATAATTCTGCTTTCCTCTAAGGCAAGATTTCCATTCATAGACTTGAGAACGAGCCAAGCCCTGAGCAAGGAAAGATACGTATGTTCACGTTTTATCACATGCCTTCTTTCTTACCATAAAAAAAATGAAAAGGAGTAAATGAGAGAAGACTGCATCATGGGAAAATTGTACGGCTTTCTGTACATCCATTTCTGATTTATCATTGGTTTCAAGGCTGGAAGTGAGCAGATAATTTCCCATCCCATCTTTTAGATGTACCTAGCACAAATACATTCTTGTTCATTAACCATTCATGAGCATTTCTCCAAAGGTACCTTGAATTATTCATGCACAAATAGATGTTCAGAAACTCCACGACTGAATGTTTAGCATGGTCTGATAGGGAAATATGTTCTGGCAGTTCAAGCATCAAAGTTAAAAAAATATTTTCTACCTAAAAAATGATTTATGGAAAAAGGAAAAGAGTTTAGATTTTCACTATCAATGAGTAAAGATGATATTTTTGTCTCAGTGTGATGAATATATAAAATTTACTATGTCTCATAGTAGCTGATTATATCTGTATATATCATCTATATCTATATATTTATATGGAGAAATATATAGTTTTATGCCTTTTAATAACTTTGGACAGTTAATATCCTCTGTGTACTTTTTTTTAAACCAAACAAACAAAAACCTATCCCGTATTTTTAAAGTAACATCTCTATACTCTTTTATGAGTCTGGGAACAAAGATGATAAAGCTAGTAACAGAGAGAGAGAAAATTTTGCCTATACACACTATTCAAAAACTACTGCTCATTTTTTTTTTTTTTTGCCAAAAGCAGTCATTTAATAACTTCAATTAAACTTTCAATGAACTTCAACAGAGAGCCTTCCCAAAGGCCTCTTCCTACAGGAACCATGCAAAGTATCATAAAATAGATTTTTTCTTTTCTTTCTTCTTTCTTCTTTTTTTTTCTCTCTCTCTTTTTTTTTTTTTTTTTGACTCATTTCAGCAGAAAAGCAAATCAAATGATTGGCATTTAGTGCAAGGGGCACCACCCTACGTGCGAGAGATAGCTGTATTTCTCAACACAATTATTTTTGTAATTACTTTATTGGGGGTGGGCAATCTATGCTCAGTCACAACAATTGCATTTGAAAACTAATTATAGATCCTCATTCTTTCAGTAATTTAGGCTGTGAGTTATGTTCATAAAATTATTTTTGCTGGGGGAAGAAAAAGCCTTCTAGCTGCATGCTTCATTTTCAGAGCAATAAATATGGAAAGATTGACTTCTAATTTCCCCAGAATGCAATGAGTGTAGATGCTCTAAGGAGGTGGACTAAATGTATTCTTATTGAAATTAGGGAACATAATGAAGAATTTCACCAGCTACCTGGCGTTGACACGAACGGAAAAGTGGGACGGTGAGGCCAGGATGAATGCCAATGATGGTGACAATGAGCTGAGCCAAGTCTGCAGACAGATGAAATGCATCCTCCCTGGACAGATGTTTTTTTGCAGAATATCTGCACTTCATCAAGTACCTCCACAGACTCCATCTGCAAACCACAGGTTTATTCTTGAAACTTCCTTTTTATAAATCTGCGGCACGACAGGCCAACTCTGGTCCCTGTGCTCATCCATTACTGAAATGTATTTTGTCAAATTATGCAATTTTTTTTTTGGAACGAGACATATCTCCCTGAACTGAGCCCAGTGCCTCTATGACAGAACAATCCCACCTACACTGGTGAGTGCCGTGGGAACAGAAAGCTTTGTCTAACATGGTTAAGTGTGTGCGTTAATACATTCTGAGCAAAACAATGACTGCTTTCGCTTTCCGTTTTTTTCTTTTTAAAAATCATTTACTAAGGGTGTTTTGTGTATAAGCCAAGAATTGAATCTTTTTATCAACTTATTAAAGAAAGATTTTATTCAATTTTGCTAGAATGGTTTTGTGTACGATAATGACGGAACTGCTATTATCTATAATGTCACATAAAAACTTTTAAGACTTTATTTTTTAGAGTACTTTTAGGTTTATAATAAAAGTGAGTAGAAGATACAGAGATTTCTGTACCTTTCATATATGCACAGTGTCCCCCATGATTGACATCTGTCACCAAACTGGGACATTTTTTACTAAAGATATATCTACACTGACACATCGTAATCTCCATAGCTCATAATTTTTCTTAAGATTCACTTTTGACGGTGTACAAAAAGCATTTACTATATATTTTTCTAAATGCCGGACAATTTAGATATATTTTATTCTTATAGTGACCCCATACTCATAAGGAAACCACATCTAGGAAGTTACATAAATTAATTTAAAGTTGAAGCTACTGGTTTGAAATTCAGCTTTACCAGTTATTGGATGAGCACACCTATGTGAGTGTCACATATTTAATCTGTAAGACAATGCTATTACATGAACATACACCTTAACTGTTACATTCTGTGGTTTGACAAATGTGCTTTTATTCCTGTCTCACGGGACAAGCCCTATTATTTTGTCATCCTCTATTAGGTAGATGAGGTTCTGGGCCTCGTTTTCAAGTTGTTGCCCTTCCGCTTTCCAAGGCTTAAGTCCCGACCTTGACCCCACTACCTGGACACAAGGCTCTGTTACTTCTGAAGAGACTCATTGGACCGACTGGCAGTCTGGCCTTCTATGCATCGTTAATTTCCCAGGTTAAGATGACAGGTGATTTGCCGTGACTGGTGGGCTCCTCTCACCCTTCATTAAATATCCCCCTGAAAAGGCTCACAATAAAATAACCACTGAAAGTGTGTAACTGTGGATTACAGAAGCCACAGTCCAGATTCTGGGGGTGGTGTTTTGTGATGACGACATCATCTGTAAAGATGCACTAAGAAAGGCATTCTGGGCTCTTTCCCACTTGCTCTCAGTTTTGAGCCAGGGTGTGGTAGGAGGATGGTGGTGAGTCCAGCCTCCTCCGGGTCCCTGTCCCCTGGCTTCCCACGGTGGATCCATTCTGTCAGTCCCATCTGACTCGTAACCTAAAGGCCCTGAAGACACCACTAGCCTTTAACTCTTTCATACCTGGTCTTAGCACTGTCTCAAACATATTTTTTTTTCTTTTTAGTTTCTTCTATACAAATAAGGCAAGAGTTTAGGTGGTCAAAAAAGTACCATTTCTAAGGAAAAGCGATGAGAAGTGAAATCACAAGACCACAGGAGAAGTCCGCCTATAAAGATAAAGATCCCTTGTCTTTTCCTTACCATTCACAAGTGCTCTGTCCTTCTTCTTTATTTGTTATTTCTAAGGTGGAAATGTGTTTTAAATTGGGCTCAGCCCACAGTGGCTCTGGAGGCTAGACTTTCAGGGAAAGCGTTTATTTTGTAAGTTGGGAGGTAACCCAGAAAGTACTGATAGCCGAGAAAGGAAGTTATGCAAAGTAGGGAAGGGAGCAAAGAAAAGTTGCATGCCCAAGTCCATCACACAGTGGGCAACCTGAGCTCAGCCTGGCCAGGGAACCTGGAATGCAGTGTGGACCACGCAGGGCCACCAAGCCACCCAGCTGGGAACCGGGAAGGCGGGGCTTCTCATCCTGTATTCTCATCGGTCAAGGGTGGAGTGACAGTAGCCCACCTACAGTGAAGGTTGATGAAAAGCCCAAGGTAGACAGTCCCAGATGCCTGTGGTAGGAGGCTATTGGCAGACACTGAAATGATGAAGGCCCAAGGAGGTGGGCAGGGCACCAACAGAGTGTGTTATAGTGAGTAATTGTTTTGTTGCAAGCTCAACTAAAAGCTCTGTTTTAGATGTCCAGCCACTTTGCGAAGGCCATTTGGGGTAATAGAAAGATCAAAAGCTTCAAATCATAGAGAATGGGCCTGATTCCTAGCTCTGCCAATAAAGAATCATATGACCTTCGAATATGATTAAGAGAGAAAAAGAAATGAGCTATCAAGCCACAAAAAGACATGGTGGAAGCTTAAATGCATATTTCTAAGTGAAAGAAGTCAACTTAAAAAGGTTTCATTGTGTATATTTCCAACATCCGGGAATCAATTGTATGACATCTGGAAAAGGCAAAATTATAGAGACAATGTCAGTGGTCTCCGGAGGTTGGAGGGAAGGGATGAGGGATGAACAGATAGAGCGCAGGATATTTTTAGGGCAGTGAAACTATCTTATGTGATACTATATGGGAGATATAGGTTATTATATATCTATTAAAGCCCATTGCACGTACAACACAAAGAGCGAATCCCACTGTAAACTGTAGACTTTGATTAATAATAATATTTCAATACTGGCTCATCGATTGTAACAAATGTACCACACTATTATAAAGCATTAATAATTGGAGAAACCTCTGTTTGGGGGTGACAAGGGTTCTATGAGAACTCTGTGTACTTTCCTTTCAATTTTTCTGTAAGTCTAAAATCGCTCCAAGAAAATAAATTGTGTTGGTGAAATACTACCAAATAATTTACCAAAAATAAAAAATAAAAAAACTCACGAAAACAAACAAACACACAAGTCAGTCATGCTTTCATGGTCTAAATTTTGAATACATCGATCCTTGGAGGATTTTTATATCATTTGTAAAAGCCTCACATGTTTAGAAAAGCAAAAAAGAAATTAAAATTCTCATGTAATAGCACTCCACGGACATAAGTACCGTTGCTTTTGGTAAATTTTCAGGAAATGAATATTGTATCTTCCTCCGGCCACTATTCATTTCTAAAATTTAATTAGAAGTGATTTTGTCTTCTTTAATGAATTGTAGGTAAGTATACTACCGCATGTAAGCTCTGCTAAACTTATTATTCTATTAATCGGTTCATTCATCAATGGGGGGCCACAATCCAGACCAGTTTTTATGTTTACTCCTTCTCAGTCCCACATTTGCGCTTAGGATCCGCTGAGTAGCAAGGACTTGGTTGGATAAAGACAGCTTCTCAGAGTGGCTGCAGAAAATGGGGACAATGAGCAGAAAGAGCAAGTCGAGTACAATCTGACCCCAGCCCCTTCTTTCTCTGTGACCTTGGGCCAGAGGGCTTCAGTCACCTCGTCTGTGAAATGGGTCACTGTTAAAGCAGGCACAGCATCCTACCTGCAGTGCATTGGGTAATGCTTAACTCTTCATCTCAGTGCATTCTTTTAGCTGACTGAAAGGGTCTAAATCTTATACCTGAATTCTTGCCAAACCAGTGAGAAAGGTTTATTTTGATTCTGCAGTTCAGTTGAAGCTGCTCTTTCTAACTGAACAAGCCCCAGCGTTGAAGGTTTGCTATTTATAAACAACGTGACTCTTCTTTTTGCCAAAGACAGTCTAATTTTAGCTTTAGCAAAATCACCAAGATTTTGTCTGTGAAAATAAATTCATGTGGCAGAGATCTTTTGAGTAAAATGTGAGATGCAAACTTATTTCCTGAAGAATAAAACCTTGCATTTAAATTTTTTCCTTAGGTAATTTAGAGAAACTTAGATAACTAGGTTAAAGCTGGAAGTAAGATTTAACAAAAGATCTCAGCCAGCTCTCCACTGAAGGATGTGGAAATTGAGTACCAGAGAGAAGCAGTGTTTAAGATCAGACAGCTACCTGCAATCAGAGCTGAGATCGACACCAAAGCACCAAAAAAAAAAAAAAAAAAAGTAAAGAAAAGAAAGAAAAAAAACAGAAAAAAATTGAGTATAGTTACTTGGAAGATGTTATTAATAAGTCATAGATAAATGCATAAATTCAACTACTTTCCTGTTTCCAATAAAGGACAATTAAAATCTCTAAATGAGACTCATTTTTCTAAGGGTATAGCTTTAAAGTAGGTATAAATTTAAATACACATAAGTACGATGTTGTTTTGAAATTTTGTTTACATGCAGACAGGGAAGTATAATACAAGAGTTCCAGCTGCATTTCTTTCTTTTTTTTTGTAGACACTCTCTGTCCTTCTAAGTAAATGCTGGACTCAGGTTTCTGCTTGTGGCAAGGGAGGGTGTGGACCAGTGTGAATCCAGACATGGCCGCAAACACACTCTCTCGGGTTGTGTATCTCTCTGTTTTTATTTTTTCCCCTATCTCTGCTCAATGAAACATTTTACTGTCATTTGAATGATGAGCTCTAAGATACAGGTTTGAGATGGAAGAAAGCTACTCCAATCTTAAACTAGGTAAGCTGAGGATACTACCCAAATGATCTGCTTGAGACATGGATCCAGCTTTTAGTAAAGTGTGACCCTGCCTCTTATTCTCCTTCTCATTCTCCCTGATGACCTGGCAGGGAACAGAAGTGACTGACCGAGTGAGATAATTAGATTCCTTGGATCCTTGAGACGATGTTTTCCCACCATCTTAAAAGGATGCCAAGCCTGCATTGCCTCCCCCGGAAAGATCTCCCCATTTGGGGGCACTTATAATGTATGGAGCAACTACTCAAGCTGCATTACATATAGTCTTTCCAACCTTAACAACCCTGCTAGGAAATATAACCTGAGATTTCAAAATGAAATTCTACATCATTAGACTGTTGAGTCTTCTTACATCCTCAAACCAATGGCTGCAAACAAAGCCTGGCACCGAACAAAATAATACATTTTATTTGTTATTCAATCAACCCCACCGATGACAACCCCTCCCCAAAAAATCTCAAAGATGGCATCACTTATTTTATAGTCATGGAAACTGAGGTTTATCAACAGTATACGAGGTTGGCTCAGAGTCTAAGAGTTTAGTTGTGACACGATGGAGTTGAAAACTCAGGGACAGCAGGCAGTTTCCTGTGTAACTCTTCCCGTGACAGCAGGACTCCATCTGGCTTGAGAGATGATTGATGCTCCCTTGGAGAAGATTCCTTTTAAAGATGCGCACTTGTTTCTCGGGTGGGCCTGACTTCTGGGAAGGCACTGAGAACAGGGTAAACAGGAGGAGCCCGCCCGGGGGAGGGGGAAGGGGGGAGATGCTAAGATTCTCCGTTGTGACCTCACTGTGGCCTAGAATACGTGGCACTTTCTGGAGAGGCCTCTGAAGACAGTCAGAAGTCCGGCCCCGAGTGAGGTGTCATGAATCCAAAGCTGTCCTGACTGCATGGGAAGGTCATGAACAGGGTAGACAGAGAAAGGCCGGTGGCCTTCAAGGTGTGTGAGTGACAGGAGTCAATGGGTGGTAGGATGCTTTATTCAAAGTCAGATACTTCGAGGTCAATTGCTACTGCTTGTTCTGTGTTAAGTGTGATTACGGCCTTTTCTGCATTGTGAAAACTGCATCTATTAATTAAAGGACAGGGTAAACATCACTTTTGTGAAAGTTTTACTCATTCCCTAGTTTGTTACATCTTCACGTATCTTTGCATGACAGTGCATAGTATTCTGTAATATAAACATAGCAATTAACTAATCATGCTTTGCATTTGCTTTGGTGCTATCTGAGAGGCAGGCCCACTCCAAGCAGTGTGAAGAAAAGAGTTTATGACAGCGATGTATTATTTATAAAAACCTCCGCAGTCTGGTACCCGACCTCAATTACGGGAGATGGAGATGACGACATGGAAGAGTCTCACCTCAGTCTTGGCTGTAGACCTAAGGTTGCTGAAGGTCAGCGAGGCCAGCAAGCTGGAGGAAGAACCTAGACGTAAAACCGAGGACAGCAGGGACCAACTGGAACTGTAAAAGAAACCAGGACACATGGGGACCAACTGAAACACTGTCCAATGGCCCCAACCTCAACTAGGAACTGACACCTTTCATCACAAGGTTAGATGTACAGCAGGTTCAAGACTTGGAGACACTAAATGAGCAAATCCAGCAGGAAGGGAAGCAATTTTAGTGCACAATGAAGCACCTCCTTTTGTCCCATGTCAAGGATTCAGTCAATGTATCAACCACAACGTGCCCAAGTTGCAGTGGTCTTTGTCGCCTTAAACCAACATTGGAAAATTATAACAGAGGTTTCACTTCCACATTCCAAATCACGATCAACTTGTCTTGTGTCGAACCCTAACCTGGATTCATTATAGGAAAGAGAATTCTATGAAGGTCAAACTTAACTAAGTTGATACCATATAAAGCCATTTCAGACTGTGTGCTCTCCCCAGGGAGAGGCTACGTGTCTCATTCATCTTTGTAACAACTTAAAGTGCATCACCCTGTGTCTGGAACATAGTAGAAACTTGTGAAAGTTCAAAAAAATTAGCCCCCCCAAATTTTGACATACATAGGATACATACAGAGGGTACATAAAGGGTGTCTGTACCCTCTGCTTAAATCTAGGAGACCAATATGACACAAGCAATGCTGGGCCAGTTTCTGGGCTCAGTTCCTAAGGAAAAGACACCTTCCACTTCCTATTTCTTGGGACATTTGCTCTTAGAACCTAGACATACTTTGAGAAAACCCAAGCTGCGTGGTGAGACCGTGTATCGCTGGTCCAGCTACCAACTCCAGCTGACAGCCAGTATCACCTGCTAGACATGTGGGTGTGGAGTCCCTTGCAATGTCTTGAAATTTAGCCACTGTCTACACTTACTGAGAGATCCCTAGTAAAAATGTCCCAGTCAACATAGAGAATCCTGAATAATGTATATATAGCTGAGTTCAGTCAACATACAGAATTCTGAGGGACCATAATAGTTGAAGCTGAGCCACAATAGGATAAATTCTTGTGGAATCTTGCTGATGAGTGAGTGGATTTTGAATTTTGGAGTTATGTCCGTAATTGAGGTTGGGTATCAGACTGCAGAGGTTTTTATAAAAGACCCCAACATTCATTAATGCTTTTCCCATTGACAAATGGTGTCAATGACTCTTCCCCTTGAACTCAGCTCTGTGACTGTTCTTCTAATAGATGACAAGAAAAGGAATACTTGGGCAGTTTTCACATCTTGCTTGTAAGGAGCTGGTCACTGCCACTTCCTGCTTTGGGGATGGTGGCTCCAGAAACCCAGGAGCAGGCTGTGAGGGAACCTAGGTTACACAGCAAGGTCATGGGCAGGCGGTCCAGCAGGTAGCCCCAGCCATTGGCCGGCATCGACCACCAGGTGTGTGCATGAACAAGCATTTGGCATGACTCCTGTACTACCCTCTGCCCAGTTGTAACCACAAGAGAATCACCTAACTGAGCCCAGTTAAATCCCCAGTATTCTGAGAGATAATAATAATAATAATAATAATAATAATAATAATAATAATAAAAGATGATTGTTCTTGTTTTAAGCCTTAAGTTTTGAGGACATTTATTACCGTTGATAGTTGGAATAATACTTAACGATGTTTGATGAATGAATGAAATAATTCATGATGAACTCAGGATATTTTTTGTTCCTAATTATATTGTGTAGAGTGTTTAGATATTTGAAGAATTACGGTACTCAAGAGTTCAAGAAACTATTTTTCTAGCACAGTGTTAAGTTACTTTCTTTCGTTTTCCATTTCAATCTCCTTTCTACTATATCACTGAGAAGTAGGACTCATCATGAGACGAAGCACTGATTCAGAATCTTACCTGTCATTATCACCATGGCGATATAGACTGGCTCTCCCTTTTTCTATGAGGATAATGTAATTTGGATGCAGTAGAAAACAAATAATATGACTGAATAGCTGGATTGGGTAGAATAACCGTTAGGTGAATCGTTACATAAATAATGTATATGGCTCATTTCCACTTTTTTCTTTTCAGTTTAAAGTGACAAAGGACAACGGATGTCATCTGCATTTCCTGTTCCAGGACACAACACTTAAAATATGGTCCCTCCTTCGACAACTCCATCTTTTATTAAGGGATCAAGATAAACAACATGCCATAGGTTTACATAGTGCCAGGTACGGGAAGGTGAATTGCACTCAGAATTAGGCAACTTTTTCTGGGTCATAGGTTGGCATTTTTGTGTCTGTAATACGTCAGAGAGTAAATATTTTAGGCTTTGCAGCTGCGTCCTGTCTGTTTTAACTCCTGTGGTGTGAGAACAGCCAAGAGCAGCACGTAAATGAATGAGTGGGCTTCGTGCCCTTCAAACTTTATGAACAAAAGCCGGGGGCCACCTGGATTCAGTCCTCAGGTTGTCATTTGCTCATTGTTCTTCTAGTCCTCTGTTTCTATTGGTTAGTTGTGGGACCCGAAGTTAAGTCACATGGCAGCTCTGAGCTTTATTTCCCTAGCTGCAGCCTCCTGACACTACTGGTGTGCGGAGAAGCTAAAAAATGAAAACAAACTTGTGGGCTTTTCTTAAAACCTCCACTGTGCCGTGAAGATGCTAAGTGAAGTGTCTTCATTGCATTTTTCTTGTGTCTCCTGGCTCTGTTCTCTTAGCTATCTTCAGTTCCTTTCTTGAGAAACTGTAGTCAGTCCTTCTCATTTGGAGCTGGAGAGATGTTTGTGGGGCCTCTTGGCCTTGATGTCCCAAGCAGCCCTCTTCACTCTGTGGCTCCTGGTATGTTGTTTCATGAGTTGTCCTGTCCTGACCCTGCTAGTGACAATAGCTGTCACAGCTTTCTTCAATATCCTCTGCTCCATCGTCTTTATAACATTTATCACAATGCGAAATATCTTGTTCTTTTATATCTTTGCCTCCTAATTATCTGTCAGCTCTGTTATGATAGGAATTTATTTATTTTCTGATCTGCGTAGTTGTATCTCTTCAGCAGTTAGGCATGTGTTTGCCCTAAATTATCAATTCAATACACGTTTGTCAGATGAATGAAATGCACAGTTATCTCAACATATAGGCAAAGGTCGAGGTGCTGCTGTGTACTATAGTTTTCAGAATCTGGATTCGAAAATACACTTGTATATCATCCCACGAAGTAGAGATATCTTTTATGATATGTAAGATTTTATGAAGACATCGCCGGAGATTAACTGAGAACGCCTTAACTGTTGAGAGAAAATTGTCCACTATGTGTTTAGTCTGAGCATCTGGCACCTTTTATATAATATATTGTGAGAGCCCAATATCCACCTGCATTTTCTTCCTTGGCTCGGCATGGCACTGGGGATTGCATTTTCTCTGCTTTGAATAAGAATTCCTACTTTCGGCGTTCCAGGTATTTTTATTCATGCCCATGTGCTCTGGGCTCCTCTGCCCTTGAGCTGGTCGCCTGCTTATCCCAGGGCCTGGATTATACTGTTTATAGAAACTATCCATGTCTGTGTATTTGGTGACAATAGTTCACTCTATGGCTGCATGTCCGCAGAGCTACTCCACCAACATGGTTTTGTGTAATACAGCTGTTGGTCCTCTCTGTGTGGTTTCCGTCTGTGCTTGATGCTCTTTGGGAGTGAGGTTCAAGGCCACTCTCTCTCATTGGACTTGCACTTGCCAGACTGAGTTTAAGCTGCAAGCAGATTGCCTTTTGCAGGGAACACAGACGCTGTAACACGGAGGATAACACTCAGGATATTCCTCAGAATCCATTCAGCACCAGTGATATGTAGACACATAAGCCCCGGATGCATTCCGTGCTTGCTGAGCTTGTCACAGGGTTTCTGAAGGACGCAAAGGAAGAACGAAAAGAACAAAGTTTCAGGGTCAGCTTTACATTTTTAAAAAGCTGGACTTATCAAAGTTGAGCAGGTGCAAAGATTCATCAGATACAAAGAAGATCCCCTCAGCGTCTTTGCCATCTTTATATGTAGATGATTCTGTGCAGAGCCAAACGTTTAGGGTTTTCTTCTGTAACAGGGCAGCGGTGGAGAGGCACTGTGTTTACATAGGTTATACATGAACTCCATAGGGTTAGAGAATGCAAGGAAAATTGTTGCATATATTTTCTATGTGCTGTTTTTTCTTCTGCCCTCTGTCCTTAAATTAATCTGGAGATACCTGTGAAGGTCAGGGATAAAGCGAGAGCTTTTGCTTGGGTTCGCTTGCCATGTGATTTGTAAGCCTTCTTAAGGGTTTTATATGCTGTTGTGAAGGGTGACCAGTAGCCACTGACACCTTTTATAAATTAAACCACTTTGTCAAATTTACAACTGAAAAGCTGCCTCTGGCTACCATGTGGGGGATGAATTCGAGTATGCTGAGACTGAAAGCAAGGAGAGAAGATTCTAGAACCTGCAGCCCCTGTCTCTGAGGGTCATAGTAACTGGAGCAGGAAGCAGAGGTCCTGGGAAAAGGGAGGAGGGAGGGACCAGCTAGCTTCCTGTGGCTTGTGAACAGGGACCGGTGCCTTTCTTGATGGGGCCCCTGATGAGCACATCCCCCCACCAAAGCTCTAACACCCCAAGGTGCAAGGTGGGTGGGGTATAGAGGAAAAAAAAACTGATTATAATCTAATTTTGAATTAAACAGAAATGCAAGTCACGTTGAGTCTTTGCTCGGCCAGAGGAACTGGGTTCAGATGCTCACTGACTCTTTACCTTTAGGTCACTACAGATGAGACTCAGGGTGTGTCGAGGACACACAGGGGCACATGCCCTCTCGATGTTCAAGTCCTCGGACATTGTAAGTTACACATGGAGCGGATGGGAGGACGGAGGCAGCCGAAGCCGGCGCTGGCTGCTCCTGCCGGTTCCCGGATCCCACTCCGCCCTCCTGGCATCCTGGATCTCCTTTTCCCTAATAGCCTTTGGCAGTCTGCAGCAGGATGGGACGAGGGCAGGACAGAAAGTGAGTCAGACTTCTCAGGAAAGCTGACACACAGCAGGAAGTCAGGGACCTGAGGACTGAGCTCAGGGAGAGGGCAGGGCTGTGTGATCACAGGTGAGAAGTGCCCAGTGACCCGATTCTAACTGATGACTGGACGGATCACCCCAGGGTTTGCTGCCTCGATTGCAACCACGGGCTCTGAATCTCTGATATCTACACAGCAAGGGACGACATCATACACAGATCTGATTTTCATGTTTCTGCCATGCATGTCAGTAAATAATGACGTCATAATAACGATGGTGTTGGTAATAGCGATAACGAAGGAAGGAAGAACATGGACAATGACAATGAGAAGAGTGCAGATAACTCTACCCCCATGTCACCTCTCCTCTGACTATTTCCCTGATTGTTTGTGACGTGGGAGACAGGAATGCTCTGATCCCTCAGCTGGGTCTGATTCTTCCATTAAATATTCATCTTTTTCTCACCTCATGTTTCTTAGAAGTGATGTCCTGTGCGCGTGGGAAAGGAAGAAGCAATCTGTCTGCACGCTGGAGGGAAGGCGGGATTGTTAGGTAAATGAGAGAGAATAATGTTAGTCTTGAACCAAAGACTTCCCCAAAAGATTTTGGAGAATGATTTAATTTTAATCTTAAGTGTTGACGTTGGAACCAGCTGTTACTAAGACCAGGGTAATAGCCTGTTCTGCATGTCTGCTATGAACTTTTGGGTAGCTTTTGTGTTGAAAAATACAACAGATTGTCATGAATTCTGAATTAGAGCAGATAATTTCATTTCTATTTTGAAGATGAGACTAGTGAGATCCAGGGAATCTTGAACCAATTAGGAATTGTCAGAAGTGAGACCATGATCAGAATTTCTGGAAGTATTTTCACGCCCTGTCCGATACTCTGCTCTAAATGCTGCTTCTCAGTCCTGGAGGTTTCACATTCCATTTGAGCGGTTAGTTACGCTTAGATATCTGTCCCCAGGCAAACCAGCCCATGGGTCCCATACATGCTGACACTTACCGAAATGTCCACGGAATAGTTCTCTTAAGTCAGACACTTAAGTCCTTATTTCTGGAACCAGCTCCATGAAGTCAAAGCAACAAGGTTTAGTAATAAGAAGGACTAAACTCCAGGCCACCTAAGATGGTGGCCTCATCACAGTTCTCTCTCTGATTGGTTTATGTGATCCTGGGAAAATTCATCTGCCTCAGTTTCCTCTTTGTTCCATGAGAAGATAAAGTCTCCTGTGCTAGCTCACAGATCGATGTGGTATCTAAGTAAGAAGGCATGTATGGGCCTGTTTTCTAAGTGTGAGGTGTCATAAGGTAAAAGAACTAAGCGTGAGTAAAGGGCAAGCCACACAAGGTGTCCTCTGTCACCTAAGGCTGGGACATGGAACTCTGAAAAGTAAGAAACCACAGCTATGTCTCCACTGTCACTAGGAAGGAAGGACAGAACCCCTTCTGGAGTCTACCTTGCCATCCATCCATCCATTCATCCATCCATCCATCCATCCGTCCATCCATCCATCCATTTATTCATTATGTATTTAATTAAAACCTATCCCCTGAAGAACTAGAGATGTGGAATTTGATAAAAACAAGATCTCTGCCTCAGAAGATGTAGTTTAGTACGGACATGGTCTGCATGTAAATGAGCAACTTCAGAATAAGTCTAATATGTGTGTTCGTGGGTGGGCGTGGGCGTGGGTGCGTGCACTTCTTAAGAACAAGCTTTTATGAAATTATAGGACACAGCTAACCAAGCGGGGAAGGCTTTCCCAAGAAGGCCACCCATCTGTGGAATCTGCAGGAGACAGAGACTAACAGTGCAGATAGAACTAAGAATGGCTCCCAGGAGAACAGATTTCTGCTGCCTCCTTCCGGGTCGTGGCTACACCTGGGCAGCAGGTAGGAGTTTTCTGTGCACCACGATGCTGAATTCTCAGCAGGCAGTAGTGCTGTGTTCACGGTTTGCAGGAAACAGAACAGAGGTGAATTTAGGCTGAGTGACTTTGCCCGATCACTCAGCTGGTGCGTGGCCGGGATTTGTCGCCTGCTCTATTGGAAGGAAGACCAGGGCCATTTTATTTCCACTAAGATTGAAAACTTCCAATTGGAGCCTCCAGTTGTGTTCCGTTTAGACTCCAACAGTTCAGGAAGTGGTCAAGTTGGAAATCGTACTGAGTTCTGTCTGGTTCCCAACCTCGAGCCCTTCATTCCCCTACGGTCCTGGAAACACATCTGCAAATGCCAGAATTAAAAAACAAAATAAAACAAAACAAAACAAAAACAAACAAACAAAAAACAACAACAAAAAAACACAATTCTTTTAGAGTCATGCAATTACTTCTCTACACCTGTCATACAAACTAGTAGCTTAAACACCAGAAGTGCATCATCTCGCAGTCCCGCAGGCTGGACCTCTGAGCTCAAGGAGTCGGCAGGGTTGGTTGCTTTGCGGAGCCAGGAGGGAGAATCTGGGCCACGTCTGTCCCCTGGCTTCTGGTGGGTTGCTGGCAATTTTTGCAATTCCTTGGCTTGTGTATGCATTACCCGGATCTCTGCCTTTGTCTTCACTTGGTCTTCTCCCTCTGTGTGTGTGTGTGTGTGTGTGTGTGTGTGTGTGTGTGTGTGTGTGTCTGATTTTTCTCTTTTTTAAGGACACCAGTCACATTGCCTTATTCCAATACAACCTCATCTTAACTAATTACATTCATAATGATTCTATTTTCAAATACATCTCATTCTGGACTACCGGGGTTAGCAGTTCAACATGTGAGTTTCACAGGGACACAATTCGATGCATAACAGTGATCCAGAATTGTTGAGGCGTCCAGTGCATGTGACTAAGTGGCAGAAAATGTGTTTAGAGAGACAGGCAAGGGCGGATCACGGAGAGCTGATTATAATCTTACTAAGGAGCATGTTCTCTTCGCCGGAGAAGGAGCGGGCCACACGTCCCGTGCTGTTCCGGCTGCTTCCACCCGAGCGACAGGCTCTGCCAAAGCAAATGAGCAGCCTTGTTTATTCTCGTTCCCGGCATCGTGAGGACGCTCATCGCAATGTGACTGACAGCGACTCTGCATAATTGACTAAGCAAGAGGCTGGCTACCAGCATGCTCTGACTCTGCATATAGAATCCCCACCAGTGCCCCGTTCCACGAATCCGCTTGCCAGGCCCAGCCCTGGGCCACCTGTGTATCCTGAATGATTCATTAGCAGGTGCCTCCTAGCAACTTGCAAAATGCCAGTGTCCTGAGCAAGTAAGAAGTCCCTGCAGAGAAGTGGCATGGCGCCTCCGGGATAAAGCTGTATGGGAGAGATGTGGATCGGGTTCGGCTTGGAGGCAAAGAGAATTAATGAGCTTCAGTTGGAGTGACACCCCAGCTTTGTATTGTCAGGACGGCACCCCATATTCCTGTCAGCTTCTGTCTCCCACAGAAGGCCTCGCTTCCAGGCTAGATTTGAGTAACTAACATTATCCATGGAACAGACTCTCCAAACGTCTTTTGCAGACAGTTACATACTTGGGTTAATTTTAGATAGCAGCAACTTAGAGTTTATTTTGGGTTCTAGAAGTTTACGTTTAGGTCTGTTAAAAAATCACAACTTGAAGGAGTGTGTGTGTGTGTGTGTGTGTGTGTGTGTGTGTGTGTGTGTAAGAGAGAGAGAGAGAGCTAGAATTAACTTTCTTAATAACTCTGAATATGAGTTATTTCAGAATGTTTTTGATGGATTGCTAATTTTGTTCCCCGAATTACAATGAAACTTTACACCAAAAAAACTTACAGATGAACAGCAGTGCTCGTTTGCTTTTTCCCACCTTCCTTCTGTTCATGACTTTTTGTGATTTTTTTTTACCTTGCCTATTTTGGGGTTGTTATTATTATTATTATTATTACTATTTACCACACTTGACTTTCCTAAACTTGATGTTAGTCATCGTAGGAAATAGCATTGATTGAGTGTGACATGTTCTCATCTTTGTAGCATTTCTATAGGTTAACTCAGTTTCATGGAGATTACAAAGCTGAGATGTATAGAAGTGATTTATTTTACCGAAGGCCACTGAGCAGAAGGGGACATCAGGACCAATGCTTCTTTGTTTCAAGCCAGGTGCTGCTCCCTGGGGGCCCTATGGTTCTGCACAGTCTGCATGAAGTATTCCCTGATGGATGCTTGAATGACCTTGGGGTGTCACAGTATAGAGCTGAGGAAACCCATACGATGGAGTGGAATCTTCAGGGCAAGCCAAGGAGATTAAAATAGACCTCTCAGGCCCATGCAAACAAATCCAAATTTATGGAGAAGAGGCCTGGGAATGGGGATTTTCTGCCTACACACAGAAGATGGTTGGCGAAAGGTGTGATACCCAGACAACAAAATGATCAGTAGACTTGAAATCAAAAAGATTTTTGCTCTGGTTCTGTCATTAGCTGTGAGTTTTTAAGCAGCACAGTTAATTTCTCCAGGTCTTAGATCAGTGTTTGTAAAATGAGAACAAAACATCATTTCATTGTAAAGAGAAGATGAGATCAAATTTCTAAAAGTGTTTTACAACCTGTAATAAAATACAAATGATAGCGATCAGTATTCCTGAACGATCAGATTTAGGGTGAACTTTTGCTTATTGGATCACATTTTCCCCCCAATAATTTCCACCATTTCGCCAAAGTGTTCAAAAAGAGAAAAACAAAATATCTTGGCTTAAATATGAAATATGAATAAAATTTAAGAATGGTTCAACAGACTCACAGATCCAGAGAATAAACTGGTTGTGGAGAGGAGAGGGATTGCCGGGGCTGGATGGAAAAGGTGAAAGAATAAAGAAGCACAGATTTGTAGTCACAAAACAGTCACAGGGATTTAGAGTAGAATAGCACAGGGTATATAGTCAAAAACATGGTTCTGGATTTGAAAAGGACTTGTTATAGTTCAGTAGTTCACGTTTGTTATTCCCCTCTGCACTTTAATAAAAAATTAATCACATTTAGAATCAATCCACATGTACTTTGTACATATTTTAAATACCTATCAAAACAAATACAACCGAGTCAACAAATATTACTTCTTAGGGCTGCGGCCAACTAAGCCTCAACTGTGGTCACACTGAACCTTCAAACCTCCTGATTCCTGAGTCTATCTGGGTAAAGTCTGGGGTTATCACAGGAGCGTGTACCAGGTGGGGTTTAAAACCATCCATCCTAAATACAGAAATGTGGTGTAAATTTTTATAATTTTGCCTCTAACACCTGGAGTAAGTCCAACGTTCCCGAGTCCATATCCCAAGCTCCCTCCAAATGCATTTTCCCTGTCCCTTGGATTTCTTAATTTACCTTTCTTTTGTTTCTAGATTTATTGAGATATAATTTACATATAATATTGTACTAGTTTGAGGTATACGATATAATGATTTGACATATGTATATATTACGAACTCATTACTATAATAAATTATATATATACATATATATGTACACACACACACACACATATATATATATAAATACATATATATATAAACACATATATTTTTTCCTGTAATGAGAACTTCTAAGATCTCTTCTTTTAGCAACTTTCAATTAAACAATGAATTAATGTCAGCTGTAGTCACCACGTTGTACTGTCCATCACATTTCCAGGACTAATTTATCTTATAAATGGAATTTTATGCCTTTCTACCACCTCTATCCACCCATTTCTCCCATCCCTACTCAACTTTTGTAACTATCAATCTGTTCTGTTTCTACGTGAGTTTGCTTCTTTTTTAGATTTCACATATAAATGAGATCACAAGGCATCTATCTGACTTATTACACTTAGCATAATACCTTCAAGGTCCATCCGCATTGTAGCAAATTGCAGGATTTTCTTATTTCTTATGTCTGAATATTTTGTTGTATGTATACATGCTCCATTTCTTTATCCATTCATCCATTGATAGACACTCGTGGTATTTCCATGTCTTGGCTTTTGTAAATAATGTCACAATGAACATAGGAAGACAGATGTATCTTCGACATTTTGTTTCATTGGGATAAATACCCAGAAGTGGAATTGCTGGATTGGGTTACTTCTATTTTTAGGAGTTCATGGTAGTTCTGATTTATCTTTCAAGTTTTGCTGAATATAAACTTGGCTATGATTCAAATCTCCAATCTGGGTCTCATATTTCTAATTTTCCAAGATTCACACCCTAGCATCCCTTAGGTAAGGAACCATCTCCAAATTAGACAGGCCACTTTGAGCAGGAACCAGCCTTCACTTGACAAGCAGAATCCCCGATTTGAACCTTTTTCAGATTCTCGACTGTAACTCTGTGCTGGGTCCCATCTCCTCTCACTTATGTGAGGACGTAGCTTTAGGAATGTTTGCTTGTCCTGTGTCATCACTGTTTTTCCTCTCTATGAGGTCGTCATGAACACATAAGCATGCAGTAACAAGACAAAAATCTTTGATCCCTTAACTTCTGGCTACTATCCCATTTTGCTGTGTTTATTTACAGTAAAAGTCTTTAAAAGTGTTGTTTTTACTCACTCGCTATTTTCACTTCTTTTTTTCCCCTTGAATCTACTATTAACCCACCAGACCATGAAAACATTTTTGTTGGTCTCTACTCAGTGAACGCCCTCTTGCCGAGTCCATTAGCAGAACTCATCTCTCTCCTTGCATGCGCTATCAGAGGCAAAACACAACGATCTATCTTACACTATTTTTAAAAATATGGTCTTCAAGTTTCCACCCTCAGTTCTGCTTCTTCACTCATTTCCCCTCCTCACTCACCTCTACTAGTTCTTTTTCATCTCTCCAGTCTCGAAATACTTAGAGAATTAAACTAGTATCTGTCTTTCTGTTTCTCTCTCTCGTCTCTCTCTCCCTCGTCCCCATCAGATTTATTGTGATATAATCTACATGCAGAGCTCCCCCTTTCCTGGTGTCTGTGTCTGTGAAATGTGATGAACACGTATGTTTACGTAACCACTGCTACGATGGATAAGAAGGTTTCTATTGTCCGAACACCCTCACAAATACCCCTTTGTCATCCATCTTCTTCATTTCTTCAAGCCCATGGGAGGTTCTGCTAAATCTTTTGTATAAATTTCTTTCCTTCTCAAGGATGCCTGCATCAACAGATATGTAATAATCTTTTGTGTCGGGCTTCTTCAACTTAGAAAAGTGAACCTGAGATGAGTCCATGTTGTTGCACGTATGGGTTTCATTGCTAAGACATGTTAGATTGTATTTGTCACAGTTCATCTATTCACCAGCTGATAGATATTTGGATTATTCCAAGTTTGGGGCAACTATGAATAAATGTCTATATACAAGTCTTTTCTTACACATATGTTTTCATTTATTCTGAGAAAATACCTATAAGTAAGATTACTGTGTCAAATTATAAGTGTGAAGAAATTGCCAAACTGTTTTTCAAGGTCACTATACCTTTTGTTATTCCCACCAGCCATGAATAAGAGTGCACGTTGCTCTGTATTTTTGCCAGCACTTGGTATGGCTAATTTATTTCACATTCTGCAATGCGACCTAAGGTTACAAAGAGTTTCTTCCATGTTTTCTTTGAAAAGTTTTATAGTTTTAAGTTATATATGTATATACTATTCATTTTAATTTAGTTTCTGTATGTGGAGCGAGGTACGAGAATGGTTTTTTTTCCTTGTTAATGTAGAGTCTCTCCAATAACATTTGTTATGAAAACTAACAATTCTCCATTTAATTGCCTTATACTTTTTGAAAATAAATCGACCCTCTATAAATTGGTCTTTTTCAAATCCGTCGGTCATATGTCTTTTAACCTATAGCTCAGCAATGTCTGGCCCATCGCCTATTTTTATACAACTCATGAATTAAGAATGACTTTTACATTTTTAATGGTTAAAAAAATAAAAGAATAACATTCTGTGCGCACATGAAAATTGTATGAAATTCAAATTTTAATTTCCATAAAGTTTTATGGGAACATGGCCATGGCCATGATTGATGGCCGCCTTCATGTCGCAGTGGTGGTGCTGGCAGCTGCGACAGAACTCGTGGCCCATGAAGCCTAAACCACTTACTATCTGGTGATCAGCTCGGGGAGGACTGCAATCCGAAGAACATTGAGGCTTCCAACCCATAATCGTGGTATATGTCTCTATTTCATGGAAGTGCCTTGATTACTCTCTGCAATATTTGTAGTTCTTAGCATGTGACTCTTGCACATATTTTCATAAATTTTAACATAATATTTTCTTATGCTCTCATTCCATTGTAAGTGCTATTGCTGTATAGCTATAAATATTATAAGGTTTATAATATGTAATGCATATAGTATATAGTATATGAAGATATTTATAGTTCTAATGTAGAAATGTTTATATGTAAGTTTAAAACAGCATAAGTTGAAAATGCATTTATTACACCTCATTTGCCGAGCATCACACCTTAGCCCAGCTCACCTTACAGGTCATCAGAACACTTGAGCCCCGAGTTAGGCGATAATCCTGAGTTTCACCTCACGAGTGACTATCTTCCTCTTCTTACCAGAAACAGGAGCCACAGATGGGTATTTTATAGACGTGATGGGATGGATGCAAAAACACAAAATACGATGCCCCTGAACACCGGGAACACAGTTCACTGCAGAGTACTGTTCTTTACCCTCACGACCACGTGGATGACAGGGAGTTGTGGCCCACTGACGTCACCGAGCACCATGGGACAGTATCGTACTGTATGTCACTAGGCCAGGAAAAAGGTCAACATTCAAAGTATGTTTTCTACTGAATGTGTATTGCTTTCCCACCATGGCGAAGCTGTAAAATCTTAAGTGGAACATGACACGTTGAGGACTGTCTCTTGTATCCTATGATCTTGCTAAAACCATTCATAAATCAAAATAGTTTTTTGCAGATTCTTTGGTGTTTTCCGAATAGATAGTTATGTTGTATGCAAAGAGAAAGATCTATTCATTTTTTTTTTCAATTGGAATGGCTTCTATTTTATTTTTCTGATATCTTGCATTTGGTAGGAAAACCTGTAAGATGATAAAATGGAATTGAGAGAACAGATGTACTTGCCTTGTCTCATTCTTATGGGCAAAACATTCAGTCTTCCACCATTAAGAATTATGTTAGCTGTAGTTTTTTTTGTAGGTGACCTTTAACAGAATAGAATTAATAGTACTAATTTTCTAAATGTTTGGTAGATTTGTCAATGAAGCATCTGGGAAACGGGAATGAAAAAAAAAAAGTCTACTTGCCATAAAGCTTAGATAAAAATAATTTGAGAACTGGAAATTCTCAACTTGATTGGCTTGACCTGGGCTATTTGCCCCATCTTTAAATTATTGCCTTACAAGTAAGTAAATACACTGAAAGACTTAGGTGCAAGAAACACGTTCCTCCCTTAACGGCCAAGTCTCACTTAAAAGACGAAGACATATTCAACCACTGATGAAATTAGCACAAAGCCAATAAGCCAAAAGAGACTAACCAAAATTCATTAACTCCAGCAACATAATTTCCCAAGCACTTCCAAGTGGAATGAAGGACAATAAAGGTCTTGGACTTTCCAGTTTCCCATAAAATCCACCAAAAGGTTCAAAGAAATGTTTTACAGAGGTGAGTCTATGACAAGCACTGTGGACAAAGGCTGTTGGTTTCAGAATGCAAATGTGTTTGTTTTGGCAAAAGGAAAGAAGATGAATGAAGAGCAAAAACAAAAGAGCTCATTTCTTCTGTAAATCTTCCAGAGACCTTGGAACAATGAGAGCTTTTTTCTCCTGGGGAGACAAGGTTCCTAGGAGGGAAATGAAAAGAAAAATAAGAGGAGAGAATAACACAAAACAAAATAACCATAGGGCACTGAGATATGTCCTCATTCTTGGGTCTGTTTTATGTCTTAATTGTTGTTGGTTTTATTTCTGTTTTTTCATAGTAAGTTTTCTGGGAAAAGACACAGCTTTTTACAATGCAGGCACTCAATCAATATTCACTACAGAGCGTGTGGCTCCAAGCCTTTCTTGCACAGTAATTTTGCAAATTATTTTTGTAAAATAAGTCATTGTCATGTAACTAAAGGCGAGATTTGGGAGCAAAGAGATAATTTCACTTAGGAACATTGGCAAAAATCATACAGAAAGAACTACAAATGATGGGGTTTGGAGTTGTAGAAATGCATATGATTTCTGATCATTATTTGGATCTATTTAAGATTAAATGACCCAACGCTTTTGAAGATTCATATAGGTAGTCTCATTCCTAAATGTTTTTATGATGCTATCATCTTCTGCTACAGCAGGTCCATCAATATAAGCACAATAGACATGAAATAAGACGCCACAGGTAGCTAAGACAACCGTAACTAGGAGTAAGATACAGGGTCGAGAAACAGAAAATACCAATTTCTATAGCTCATTAAATATATTGTTTCTTATATCATATAATGAACAGAGGTGACACTTCTCATGAAAAACTGTAGAGAGGGGCACAATGTTACAGACTGTGAGGCAGATAAAAATGTGACAGTACCAAAGGGGTTATGATTTTCTTCCCTTTCCCCATTGCCAAGAATGCCAAATGTCGAGCACAGGTGACAGAATAAAAGAAAGAATCTGGACCATAACACTGAGGACATGCTACAGAAGGAATATGATAGGTCACAGAAGGGCTTGGAGATTAATAGATGCTCCTCAGTGGAGATGGTGCAAACAAAACGGGGTCCCAACGAGGAGAAAGTCATCAGAAGAAAAGAAAAACAGAATCGTTTTGGATGATCTTGAGTTCAGTTGTCTAGCCTGCGTCAAAAAAATTACATTTCTGATAATGATTAAAAAAAAAAAAAGGAATCTTGAAGTTGCTATCAGAACAGCATTGTCAATGATTAACTTGGAATTCTGGGGGAAGAAACCAGAACCGTGACAACTGGAGTCAAGCAAATATTAAAAAGAAGATCAAAGGTAAATGGAAAATAATAAAAGCTAGTGATTTGACTCAAGTATTTGGCATAATGCTTATCACAGAGAATTCACCAGAAAAAAAAAAATTGTTGAATGACTAAATGAATTGGTACTTAAGTAAGGCAAGAATTGATAAAGAAAAAAAAAACAGCACTGGTTCATGGAAAGTGAGTCAGAACAAACTAAATTCATTACTATTTTTGACAGGGTTGGTTGGTAGACTCAGAATAGATATATATTTCTTAACCGAATTTGGCATTTGGCAAAAATCTCATAGTCCCATCATGTTCAAGATACAGAAATGTGGGTTATATGACAGTATAATAATTTATTTCACAGGTGATTGTATAAATCACAAAGAAAGACTGAATAAATCAATGTCAAACTCGACAGAGTTCCTTAGTCATGCATCTGTTTTTTACCTTGTTTTAGCCAACATTTTCATTACACACTGATCTGATTACAGATACATGGATAGTTGTGGATGACATACAATAGGGAGTGTTGTTAACTATCCTGGATGACAAATAGAGATTCTCCAAGATCCTGACAATGTCTTATATTCATACAAAAAATAAAAGTGAGAAGAAAGGAAGGAAAGAAGGAAGGAAGGAAGGAAGGAAAAAAGGAAGGAAGGAAGGAAGGAAGGAAGGAAGGAAGGAAGGAAGGAAGGAAGGAAGGAAGGAAGGAAGGAAGGAAGGGAGGGAAGGAAGGAAGAAAAGAAGGAAAGATAAAAGAAAAAAAGAAAGACAAAATTTATGTCTAATAATTTTTTAATTATAGATAAGAATTCATTAGGTCTTGTTAGGCCTCCTAACTCTAATGAATCTTATTTAGCTTTCAGAAGTGATCATTAGGCCTATGTATATTTCTCATTAATTTGTAGACTATTATCTGCCCCAATTTACTGGTTTTGGGCTCACACTGGTGATTTCTCTTCTTAAGGAACATTGGATAGTCCCCTTCTCTTTCTTTTGATTAAAAGTTAGAAATCAGCTTAAGAAGTCAGCTATATTTTCTATATTAAGAAGTTTGCTATATTTTCTCTTGCCAGACTTCCCTTCCCTGACATTTTTAAATCCGAATTTAATATCTCAATTAGAAGCATCCCCATTTCAAGGCCGCTATTCTAAAATATAGATTTCTCTTGGATCATATCATATCCTTTTGTTCATTTATTCATTCATTCCTTCACCGATTCATTTAACATTAACCAAGTCCCAAGGTTCTGCTGGAAAGAGAAAATTAATAAGGTGGTTCTTGTCTTTCATAAATAGTAATTGATAAGGGTGAGCACCCAGAAATGTTAATAAGTAATTAAAATACAATATGATGAATTAAATGATACAGGTAATCCCGGGAGTTATGGGAAAAGAGGGTAGTAGTTTCTGGGGTGAGGGGAGAAGACACAGGTGGAAAAGCAAAGTTTCTGATGTTAAAATTAAATAAAAAACTAAAACAAGCAAACAAACAAACATGAAACATTAAAAAACATTAAAAAAAATAGAGTCAGAAGTTGGGGACAGGATTTTATGGTTGCATAAAAAAGCATCCATTTTCATAAGGGAGTAAATTCCCCTCTCGTTTCCGCACAAAGCACTGAACTTGCAGACTCTAGACCCAAAATCTTGGGCAGCACTCTCTCTAGTGGTGGACCTACGAACTACCCCTCTGCAGTTTCCTAAATGGTAAGAACAGGAGTCAGATTATGCACATGAAGATACCCGGGCCCTAAACAAGTATTTAATAATTGTCGAATCTTGCTAAAAATAAATACATCGATGTTGTAGACATGTATTGCCAAGTAAGCAGTTCTAACAAATCAAAAATTGTATTTATTAGTGCTCACCTCCAGAGAAGTGGTACACACCAGAAAACAAGCATGCAAAGATATTCAGGGATCTGCAAATCTACGAGAAAGCAAAGGCTCTAGAACAGGAGAAGACTGGTTTTGATTCCCAGCTAATGTACCAGCTGCGGATGCTGATAGTCATTTCAGCAACCTGTATCTTAATATTTGGGTCGACCATGAGTCTGGGACTGTTTTGGTTTAGGTGAACTGTCAAGTATTTGTTAATAACATTCTATTCCACTCCCTCAGGCTCCCATTTGTGTTACAGATTAAATGGTTGCCTTAGTTACGTGATCTAGGGGCAGCGTTCTTTTACTTTGATGGGGAGAAGTAAATGAGCGTGGGGCCATAGTGGTGTAGCCATGACTTAGGAGCTTGGTTCTTGCTTTGTGTGTTTTATACTAAAACTTTCCCCTTAGGGCTCATCTCACCAATGACTCCAATCAACATCTCTCTCTGTCTTCCATGTGTCATGTTCAGAATGAATGGAAAGGGAGTGGATCGTGGACTTTCTTATAAAAATCACTGAAGTTAACTTTGCCCAGAAAATAGGAAAGCCCTCCTGAGTCATGCATTTCTTTGCAAACCTCTGGCCTCCTGAAATCTTTAACAAAAATTTTACATCTCCCACAAATAATTATGAACCATTTTCACTAACATCTAAAAACATATGGAAAGGAAATATAACCAAGATAATGAAAGCCTTGTATTTTGGGTTTGGGTTAAGCTGGGCATGCCCATAGCTGCACATTTAATTTCTCTAAAAACACAAATATAAAATGGCTTTAATAATAAGTGACTGATGGAATAAATTATAGAGCATCCATACAGTGGGATACACTACAGTCACAAAAACATGGTGGTCTAGAGCTATATTTATTGACATGAAAATTGCTCAGAGCATATTACCACTTGGAAAATGCAGTTACTGAGAAGCAGGTGCAATATTATAGTAAAATTATTTAAATTATGTAATACATAGTTTATGTGTTTATATGGTTATAAAAATGTTGGAAATGCTCCTCAAAACATAAATAGTGGTTATCTCTGGACAGAGTGATTTAAAAGGAGTTTTACTTTTTTTCTCTTTTTTAAGTGATACATTTCCTTTTGGTGAAAACATAATATATAGTTTCTATGAAATTACAAAAAAAGATTATTTTTAAAACTATGGTCTCAGTGGTTGGAAAACCGTGCATGCAGTCTAAATAGATGTTGACATAAAATAGATGTTGACATAAAAAAGCTAAGTGGCTGGAACCTGCACATAGCTAGAACGCTTTCTTCCATCAGTTGCGGTTCTCACAGCCAACCCTACCCCCCAACCAGGAAAAAATCAGGAGCCCTGAAATACTAACATCACAGCTCCTCTGGATGCCAGTCTCAAAGGTGACCTTCATGGTCAGCCCCTTGCCTGCTGGTGGTAATGTCCTTGTGTAAACCTGTTGTACTGAGTACAAGCTGGACGTGGTGACTCACTGCTCATAAACCGAGTGAGGCCAAAGTGACATGTGTGAGGCAGACAGTAGTTCATAAAAAGCACGTGGCATCACCTTCTCTCTGTCTGTCTGTCTATCTATAATACTTGCTTCGGGTGGAGCCAGCTGCCATGTCATGAAAACACTTGGTAGACTAGAGAGTGGCCTCATGGGTGAGGATCTGAGGTCTCCGACCAGCTGCCAGGGCAATTCCCGGGCCTGCCAACGACTCAGATGACCACAGCCCTGGCCAATAGCTGGAAGTCATCTTCTGGGAGACGCGGAGCCAGACCCTCCCAGATGGGCCACTCCAGGCTTCCTGACCCACAGAAACAGAATGGGATAACAAACATTTGTTGTCACAAGCTGGTACGTTTGGGGTATCATCTGATACCAAGCCATGGATCACTAATACATTTTCAAACACATGTGACGAGATTTCTGCCTTGGAAGCATGTAGTTGAGGGACCTTAATCTCAGCCAGATGTCATTCCATGCCAGCTTGCTGCCTCCTCCGCTGATGAAAGTGTTAGGCGTGTTTCACTATCGGTCATTTTTCTTGGTCCTGGCCCTGGTACCTAAGTTGGCTATCTGACCTGTGACCCGTGCTTCCTCGGGGCCACTTCCTCTAGAGCTGCTCCATCGTCCGAGTGTCTTTTCCACATCCACTCACACAGCTGATAACTCAGCATCATGTGAAGTACGTCTCTTCCCAGGATAAGAGCCCAAAGAGTATGGGGCACTTGTTCGTCACTGGAAAGGCTGATGATTTAGTATTAAATTTCAGAACAAATAAGAAAGCACTTCCATTTTGGTTATGCTAGATAATGGATGTTGGGCTTATTCTTTTCCTGGAAAAGCAACAACAATGACGGAAACTGGATAAAATATACCAAAATGTTTTCAGGCCTTGGCAACAGACCTCACAGGGCTGGAGTCCACGAGTGCATTAAATGTAACAAACAAACAAAACAGATGAGGTAGATAATAAACAAAAAGCAACAGGATAGAGTCAAATCCAGCCACATGAATACCTACATTGTATGTAAATGCACTAAGCATGCCAACAAAAGGCAAAAATTAGCAAACTAGATAAATAAACAACTAAGAGTGGGCTGCTGACATGGAACAAACGTTAAATAGAAAAAGGAAACGGATGGAAAAAGGTGTACTTTGCAAATACTAATAATCATAAGGAAACTTAATTACAAGAAAACTAGAGTGGCTACAGTAATCTCAGACAATGTAAACTTTAAAACAAGAACTGTAAATTTATACTAAAAAAATAAAAATAAAAAAATAAAACAAGGACTTTGACCAGGGGTAAAGAGGAGGATTTTATAATGATAAAAGTGCCAGTTTTTCAAGGAAATATAAGAAATCTTAAATGCATCTAATGGTAGAGCTTGAAAATAGAACTGAAGACACACATAAATCGCAGTTTAAGATTTTAACACTTCTCTCTCAGAAATTGATAGAAAGAATAAATAAAATATCACTAAAGATATAGAAGAACTGAGAAAAACATTGTCAACTAACTTGACATAACTGATATTTATAAAATACCCCAAAAGGGCAGAATGCATAGTGTTTTCAAGCGTTATAAAAATTCATCAGACAATCTATACTCTGAATCATAAAACAACTCAACAAAATTTTGACAAAGTAAATCACAGCAAGTCTGTCCATAATGAAATTGTAATGGAAGCCAATTTAAAATATCTAAAAAATTAGTCAAATATTTAGTAATTAAATGAAAAGTTTTTAAAATAACCCATGGACTGAAAAAAATAATTTGTAATATTTGTTATTATTCAGTATTAAATTATTACTAAATACAAAATAACAAAAAATAAAAATAAATTTAAAATAATAAATACAAAGCAGTTGTTAATAATATATAAAGATTATTTATTATAAAAGAGACAAAACATGTGGGATATAGCTACGCGCTGCTTAGAGAGAAATCTGTAGCTTCAAGGGATTCTATTAGAGAAAAACAGGTTTAAAATTAATAATTTAAGCTTAAACATTAAGAAGCTAGAAAAATAAAATTAAGTGCAAATGAAGTAGGAGGAAGAAAATAATACTGATAAAAGCAGAAATGCAACCAAAAAAAAAACTCATAAAGCAAACAGAAGCAAAAACTGATTCTTTGAAAAGAGTAATAAGATGAATATATCCCTAAGTAGACTAATCAAGAAAGAAGGAAAGAAGATAAAACATAAACTACCAATGTCAGGAATGAATTCCTGACTGGGATTAAAGAATCCTGAGAGATAACTTTGAAACTCTATATGCTAATAAACTCTGCAGTTAAAATAAAATGGAAGATTTTCTTCAAGGCACGTATTACCAAAACTGTCTCAAGAAGAAATAGAAGATCTGAAACAGCCCCATGTCTAGTAGAGAAAGTTAATTTGTATTTAAGCAGTGTTCCACAAAGGAAATTTCGGGCATAAGGGGCTTCACTGGTGAACTCTAGCAAATACTTAAGAGTACAATAAAATTCTTTCAGAAAGTAGAGGACAAGAAAACACTTTCCAACTCGTTCTAAACACTAAAAAACAGAAAGTTACATCACAATGAACAAAATCGCAAGACTGATCTCTCTAATAAAAAGATGTAAAACCCTTAACAAAATAATTATTTAGAAATTATTTCTGATAACATTTTAAAATGATAAACACTGATTAAGTCAGATTTATCTAAAGCAAGCAAGATTGGTTTAACATTACACAATAAATCAATATACTTCATTATTGACAGATAAAGAAAAAATATCTACATAATCATCTCAATGTAAGCAAAAAAATTTGATACATACTCTCAGCAAACGTAGAATAATGGGACATCTGCAAGCTAATAAAGGCCATCTATGAATCATCTACAGTTAACATCATATTTAATGGTAAAAACAATCAAAACCAAGACAAGGATGTCCATTCATGTCACCTACACTCACCTGTGTACTGAAGTGCCTGGCCAGTGCAATAAGACAATAAACAAACAAATAACAACAACAAAATGGCATACATACATTTGCAATGGTATAAAATAAATCAAACACTTTGGAATACACTTAGCAGAAGATTTGTAAGACCTCAGTGAAAACTAAAACATTGCTGAAACAAATTTTAAAATCTAAATGCAGACAAATACCACATTCACACTTTTGATGAGTCTGTATTTTGTCCAGTATCAGTTGTTCTCATATTGATCAATAAATTCCATAAAATATTAAACAAACAATAATAGATTTTGTCGCAGTAATTTGTAAGCCAAATTCTCATGTCAAAACTTAAAATTGTCAACACTTAGAATTACCGAAATGATTTTGAAAAAGAATACAGTTGAATTCAATATAAGTCTTCAGTAATCAAGAATGTGTGAACTTTGCATAAAGATAAACAGATCGTTGTAACAAATTACAGTTTCCACAAATACACCCATAATTATCAAGTCAATTAATTCACAACAAAAGGCAACAAATCAATGCAATGAAGAAAATTAATTATTTTAAATGTGTTATGCAAAAACAATGAACTATGTGTATGGAATAAAATGAATCTCCAACTCTACACTATATGCAAAAATTAATTTTTATGCACCCAACACCTGAAGTAAAAGATAATATTATAAAGTTTCTAGAAGAACATATAGAAAGGAAGAACATCTTTTTGTGGGTGAGGAACAGGAAAAGATTTCTCTGAGGACAGATTCAGGATATAGCAAAAATAACAAACTGAATTTTATAAAAATTGTATTTCTCAGATCATCAAAGGGCTCTCTTAATTAAATAAGAAAAGCAGGCCACACACTGAGAGAGAACATCATTTTTACATATCTGAGAAAGAATTTTTTTCCAGACTAAAAAATTCTTACAGCTAAAAAAAAAAATTAAGAGAGAGATGTAATGATCGATAAGCATATTTAAGCTTTTCTAAGGTGTCAAACATCATTAGTCATCAAGGAAATGAAAATTTAAACCCCACTCCTCCGCTATTGGTGATGATGTAGATCAATCAGAATTCTTACACAGTGCATTTGAGAGTGTAAAATAGCACTGCTGCCTCTCTGCAAACATTTTCGACTTAGCTTCTTGCAGAGTTATATGTACAAGTATCCGATGATCAAAGTATTCCACTGCAAAAGAGAAGGAAAAAATATGCCACAATAAGACCTTTAAAAGGATCATCAGAGCAACTTTATTCATAATAGAAAAAAATACTAAAATATATCTCTACTATCTCTATTAACAGGAGGATGTATACATAGATTGCAATACATTTACACAATAAAATATCACTCAGCAATACATATGTTATATATATGTATATATATACACATATATATGTGTGTGTATATATATATATATATATATATATATATATATATATATATATATATATAAACAAAGTACTGACACATGAAATGACATGAATGAATATCAAAAAACATGATGTCAAGGTAAGGACTTCAAACCAAAAAGAAAGAGTACATATTGTAAGATGTCATTCCACTGGAGCAAAATTCAATTTATGGAGGTAGGAACCAGGTGGGACATTCTTGAGAGATGGCAGAGGGGAACTTCTGGGCTGTTGCAAATCTTCTCCATCCTGACTGGGGAAGAAGGGGTTACAGGATCACGTGCATATGTGAAAACACATAGCGATGTCCATGTCAGCCTTGCGCATGCCACTGTATGGAATCGTATTAGTTTGCCGAGGCTGCTGAGCAGAACACCAGACTGTAGCTTACACAACAGAAATTGGTTTCACTTTTCTGAAGGCTAGCAGTCCAAGATCAAGGGCCCATCAGAGTTGGTTTCTGGCGAGAGCTTTCTTTTTGTCTGCAAATGTCTGTCGTCTGCCCGAGTGCTCTGTGTGCATGTAGAGACTGTGTTGACATCTCTCTTCTTATTGGGACACGAGCCTTATGGGATTAGGGCCCCATCCTATGACCATATTTAATCTCAATTTTCTCCTTAGAAGGCTCATCTCCAAATACAGTCACAGTGGAGTGTTAGTCCTTGAACATATAAACTGGGAAGGGAATCCAGAACACAACAGTAACTTAGATATTTTTTTAAAAAACTTAAAAAAATAAGACTGGGGCTAAATATATTTATTTTCTTTGGGGATATTTATTTCTAGTGGTGCAAAATCTTTGTAACGTTCAGGGTCACATTTTTCAGAAATGAGGAGAGTAAAAAAAAAAAGTTCTAAAGTATTAATCAAAGGAAACACATGGACTAGCTTGAAATTTCACACAATTGAGCTGTTTTGTCCGTGCTGGTCTTCCTGGCAGTCATACTTAGTCAGGAAAGGGGTCAGGTATGAGGTAGCTTCCCTTTTATAAAAGCTTTTGATTTGGCCGGGCTACTGCGAAGCCACATCTACAAATGATAAATAATAATTCTCACTAATCCCTTTGTCCTTCCGACACGTTAGAATAATTTTCTGAGATGCCACATCCATCACCAACCTCCACGTGTTACACGAGTGACAAATTCCTGTATGATAAAATCCAATTCCATTCCATAGAGGAGTCCAAGTTGCATAGGAAAGAAAATCTTGAAAGCTGGGCAAACTTGGAAAGTTCAAAATATTAGCACTTCTTCTTTTTTTCTTTCTTCATAGGGATCGCTGCGCAGAGACCCATGGGAAAATCCTCCCCAGGTTCCCCGCCATAAACATCTCGTATGCTACACCTGGGCATGCTCTTCTGTCCCTGCACTAAATGCATGTAGAATGTACCCTCTGTCTCCAAGAACTGTGGTGGGTGCCAGAGATAAGAGACTGTGCCTTTTCTACCCCGAGAGCACTCACATCTAAACATATGCCCCCCGAGGCATGACGGGTGCTGATGGAGATGAGGTTATGCGACATTCTTTGGGGCTGGCAAGGACAGCAGGCATGACCCTGGACTCTTAGAGTAAATTGTAGTTTGCTGGTAGGGGTATAGCAGAGAATGCTGGGCACAAGGAAGAGCGTGAAGTACCACAAGGTTTGGAAAGACCCTGGCACGTGTTCTAGAAGTCAGTGCATCCAGACGCTGGATGAGAGGCACCAGTGTCCCCTGGGGACCAACAGGGTGGAATCTCAAAGCCAACGGAAACCATGGACGTGTTCAGAGCTGGCAACCGGGGGGATTCAGGCCCATAGATGGGGCTCTTCAGTCTCCTGCTGGAATCAACCAAGAAAAGTCTTGGCAGGTGCCATTTAATTTAGAAAACGCCATATAAGCCTCATGGCGATTAACTCTTTTATAAACCAGCTCCAGGTCTACGTGAGATTAAACATAACTCATCTTCACGTTGACATCACAGGCTGATCCATTTCACATGTGAACTGCATACAGTTATCATAAACTCTGCCGGGGTACGTGATTGCCAAGTTATGTCAAGTTTAAACCTATTAGGTAGCCTTGCTGAAGCTGTGTGAACCTTTTTAGGGATAACTTTAATCTCTAATGAGTTCAGGTCTTTTTTTTTTTCTTTTTAGTTAGTTTTCTCTTACATCATTAGCCATATGATCATTCCAACTACAAATTCCAAATCTAGATTTCTTGGTCGCCTGACATTTTCCTGAGGCCACCCACAGGCATTTTCTCCCTGGTTCTCACCAAAAGCAAGAGAATTAGTACCACTGTTTCTTTTTAAAGAGGAAGATCCAAGACTGGGAGAATTTTAGACACTTGCCCAGGGTCACACAGGGAATGCTCAGCCCACCCTGATGAGAATCTTCGAGTCTGAGGCTCTCTCTTCTGCCGGATGCTGGATCCAGATAATAAAGATGCAGACGACAGCCAAATAGTAAAGTCTTGTGTACACAAGGATGTGAGACAATTTGGCTTCTTCTCTGTGGCGCTCGTAGTATATTTCAGAACCATTTCTCTTAACGCCTCCTTGTTAATCATTTCATGCTGATAGAAGGTGAAACAAAGCCCACTTTCTTCAGCAGGATATTTACTCTCTGGCCCTGATCTACTCCAGCCATCTCCTCTCCCACCCTTTCCCTGCATGGCTGGGACCCTCCAAACCGCAGCCCTGCCTTCTCCTGCATCCACCCATGTCCTCCCTCCTGCCCACCCTGCCATCTCTACCCCCTCTCCCTGATAGACATCTACTGTTTGTGCTTATTCAGCTCATAGGCTGATTAAGCAAACACACACTTTTGATTTTCACTCTGTCTGGGTAGGGTGCCAGGCATTGGAGGTCTAGATGGGGTGGCCGCTGACGGGGACTGAGAATTTCCGAGTCTGAAGCTTTAGTGCTAAAAGTGGGTAAACACCTGGGCAAACAGTTGTTTCTCTGAGATCTGGAAGGGCCAGCTGGCTCCACGGTGACTGCCTCTTGTCCCTGAGCATTTAGCTATCACCTCCGCTTTGTTCCTTGGTTCTTATCTCCACATTTATCTCACTGCTCTAAGTGTTTGCATATAGGATGTCCACCTCCTAAAAAGACTGACATCTTGTGTAGGAGGGCAGAGAGCGGGAACCTTGTTTAACTTCTCCACTCCTGGCACTCAGCCTGGCACACAGTGAGTGATCTTTCAGTGCCCAGCAAAGGATTTTGCAGGAGAGAGCTTCCATTCCCCTGAGGGAGTGAGGAATTTGGTGGCGCTGTTTCAGTAGGACTGGCATTCAGTACCCTGGGGTGTTGAAGGCTATTTCTTGAATGCTAATATGCTCCATTCTCTAGGGTCTTTAAAGCTGCTTTAAGAAAGCAAACTGGGACAGGATCAGTTCAGATAGTTACATAAAACAGATGTGCCTAAAAAGGACACAAAAAGGAAGGAATATTAACAGAAGAATTAGGATGATGGTGTGTAGGCAGCATGTAGAAAGACGAATAGTATAATTAATGCATTTTTTAAATTCAAAATGCACCATTATTATGGCACAAGGATTCTCAAGAAAGAAATGGTTAAATCCATCTACCAAAAAGTGCACTTTACTCAGAAATTTTACAGGTAAATGCCAGCAAATAATCAAGGTAAGAGTTAAAGTGAAATGATAAATAAAAATTATATGCTAATCTCACTGATGAACGTCGATGTAAAAATTTAAAACAAAATATTAGCACAGTTCCTGGCACGTATCGTTGCATAGCCAGTGTTTATTTACTAAATAATCAGAAGGACTAACTCCGTGGGAAAAAAGCCTACTCGCCCCCAGCTCATGTGGTCCATCACGTACCAGATACCGAGCCGGACCCCTCCCGTGGTTTAGACGCAGGCACCTGTCGCATCTCTCAGGGTTCCTGGTTGAAACCATACAAACCATCCTAGTCAGCTGGGGCGGCTATAACAAACATCATGGTGTAGGATAAAACCGCAAACATTTATTTCTCACAGTTCTGGAGGCTGGAACGTTCAAGGCTAAGGCATGAGCAGGTGTGGTGTCAGGTGAGAATTCTCTGCCGAGTATGCAGGTGGCTCTTAGTTGTATCCTCACACGGCTGAGAGCAGAGACAGCAAAGGGTCCGACATCCCATCTGAGAAAGGCAGGAACCCCATGATGAGGGGTCCTCCCTCAGGACCAGATTGTCTCTCAAAGGCCACTTCTCCTAATTGGAGGTTAGGACTTCTTCTTATGAGTTTCACTGGGGAGCATGCCAACCAGCCCTAGTTTCAACAGAAAAAAAAAAATAAGTGTTTGCTGGAAACATAGGGAATGATTCATAGGTTTTCAGGAAGCCTGGAGAACTCGGAAGATGGTAAGAATGAGAGGCGGTGCATCAGCCGGGACCACCGGGCAGGGGAAGCTGGGTGCAGTAGGTCCTGTGGCCAGCATCTCAAGCAGGACACCCCCTGCGTTGTGGGCCACCCTTGGCAATTTGATGGTCTTCCTCAACCTGCTGCCCACCAGAAAATAAAAATCTCCACTCCCGTCACCAACCCCGGATACACATTTATGAGCTGATGAGTGAGTTTGCTGACTTGAACCTTCACGTAACCTGGGAGTTTGCAAAACTTAAGTCTGAGCCCCTTGGGGCCTATTGTGACAGGCGGGGATGATGTAACATGGCCAGGGGCTTTGGGATCTGAGCGGCCACTAACACTCCAGCTGTCCCCCACACAGCTTTTCATCTTTTGACCACAGAAATCTTATTTTTTCATCGAGGTCGAAGGGTACGTGGTCAGTTCAGAGGTGAGTAAGGCATTCTCAGAGTCTTCTTAAAAATCCTACCTCAGCCACAACTGGCTCAAAGCCTAGAGGTTCTCAGCATGGGTGTAAATTCCCTCCTAGAAAGCATTAAGACATATGTGAAGACCTTTTTTTATATATATAAAAAAGGAAAACAATAATTCTAGAATTCAACAGTGGGAGAAAGAGAAGTGAAATAGCCCTTCATGCATAGAACTTTCCACATAGCACACACGTCACGTGTCTGTCACACACTTCCCGGCACGTTAGACCTCAGCATCCACGCGGCGGGGCCAGATGTCACTGCAGGGCTGGTGCCACACTCCACACGGGGACCCAGAGCCTGGCTAACTGGGCCCTCTGGGACAATTCAGAAACAAAGCTTGTTACCCGCACTGGGGAAAAAGAAGGGAGACCAGACTGATCTGAAAATGTTTCAACCACAGAGTAAAATGCAGATGTGGAGTCGAGTCTACTGTACTTAAGCTTCTCCTGGACCCTCTGGGGGGATGCCAGGCCTTGGGGCTGGGGACCGGAGAAGCCCCCAGGCTCCGTGCTGCTTGACCTACCTCCTTGTGTCAGGGAAGATGTCCCCTTCATCGGTATTTTCATTTCCTTTTCTTTGTAATGCTATTTCCTGTGTGTGTGTGTGTGTGTGTGTGTGCGCGCGTAACGTGCACACGTACACTATACTCTCTAGATACTACATAGCTAGAAAGATTGTATTCAATATAGTTTTTTACATGCTAGGGTGATGTGTGCTTTATAGCACTAAAGGTCATTGCGTTTAACATTGTGGCCAATTTTCATGACCAAATTATTTGCTCTCAGTAAAAACATACATGTTTGCATAAGAAATATAGATATAAACCTTTGTGAATATGTATGACTGTTAATCTTAGCATTTAAGAGTTTCCATAATATTATTTATGGAATTGTAAAGAAACTGAAATTATAACTTCCAGTACTCTTTTCCTTATAGAAATAATTTTTAAAAGTCATAACAATGATAACCAATGTTTGCATAGTGTCTGGTGGCACAGGGAATGTTGTAATCTTGCACACCTACAAAGTAGCTGAAGTAGCTATTACAAACGGTAGCTGCAGGTCACAGAGTTCAAGTCACTTGGGCAGAGTGATGAGTCTTACACAAGTTGGAACCAAGATGTGAAGTCAGGTCTTGTGTCTTTCAAATCTTTGCTCATTACCGCACGCCAACTGCTTCTACAAACGTAATTTTGAAAACCTAGTACCTCCTTCCTAGGGAGAAAATTCAGTCTTTCCTTCTTATTCAGGGGAATAGAAACCTCGAGAATGTTTATTCTTTATTCATTGAGTATCTTTAAACCTGTGGAAGAGAAAACGCAATAAAAGCACCACATCATTAGATCAGAGAAGATAGTTCTTTCCTTCCTGTTTAACACGTACGTTTGATGCAGGACAGCCATCCATTGAGAAATGAGAATATTTAACTAGAAACAACACAGATGACAGATACAAAACTTCAGAGGGGCAGCAGACACTTTGGCAAGCACTGTCCATAGCTGGAAGATTTCCTGGCTATTTGAAGAGCACTAAGAAAGAAAGATGCTGGGAGTAAACACAATAGCTCTATCGACCCAACTTTCAATAAAAGGAGTTTCAGACTCCTTAAAGAAAAGACTAGTGTATGATGGACCTAAAATTAAGATGTAGTCCTAATGAAAGTGACAGCTGTTGTTGTGGCCCTTCCCCATCCAAGGGGCCTACCTAGAGTCCTCTGTGCTTAGATCTGGTCTAGTTTACACCACCCAAGGTCTGAGGTCTTCAATGGCTTCTCAAATATTTAAGCATTCACCTGATTTACATAATTTTATGTGTAAAACATTAGCATGAAAAACTCTTATCCCAGATCAATCACATGATATGATATAACTCACCACTCTGTAGTTCCTATGTCTGTGGGTGTCAACATTTAAGTCGTTATCAACATGTTTAGCTACAAAGCAATTTTTATACATTTGATCCTAAAAATTATGTACATGCATGTATATTAAAAACTATTACCATGGTTATTCATTATCCTCACTTAAGCAAGTTAACACTGACACTGGTGACGGGGAAGTAAGTGGCTTGCCTAATGTAACTCAGCTCGGAAGCAGCAGGGTTGGGATTCGACCCCACCTCTTCTGACCCCGTGTCCCGTATCAAGGTTGGACCACAGTACAAGTTCACCCATCTATGACCTTCTTTGTAGCTTTCCTTTTCACACTAAATACACTTGCAGAAGTGCAGAGCCCCTCCTTGGCCTACATCCTCCAAGAACCCTTGTCCCCTTGTGCCAATGACCTAACTCGCTCTGTTTCTAGTGCTGTTCTGTGTGGCTGGCTGGCAATGGCCATCTTTGTGTCTGGGTAGCATTCTTATTGCTAATTTTCCCAACAAATCTGTCAACTTTGGTCTTAACAAGTGTGGAGAGAAGGAAAAAAAGCAAGACTTTTGCTCTAAGTGTGACATAAAATTTAATTCTTCTTAGTGTGTGATGATTATGAAATGAATCTTACTTTCAAACATTTATTAGTCTTTTAAAATAAATATTTTGGTCCAAAAGAATCATACATAATATTCCTGGGAAATATAGGAGCAAAGTATTCAGTCATATAAATCTCTTTCAAGTTCATGGAGAAAGCTAAGTTCATTTTTAGAATTTTCTCCATTTTTAGATCTTTCCCCCTAATTTCTTTCTAATAAACTTAGCTCCTGTGAAGTATCAACAAAAGACAAACTGAACGCATAGAGAGTAAGCAGACAGCAACAACAATGAAAAACCCCCCAAATAGTAAAACTTCATTGAAAAATTTCCACTTACTTTCTCCCTAGATCCCATTTTAACAATATGACTTTCGCGTTGCATTCATGTGTCAAAATCATATTTGCTGATAGTAAACACTTGTTTTTCTATTGGATGAATTTAAATATATGATAAAATAATTAAAGCAGAGTCCTGTGGAGACTGATTTCCAGGGGCGTTGTCTCCTAGATGAGTTTGTGAGCCACTGAAGGTCATAGAGAAGACCTCCCACGGCAGTTGTGGTGTATAGACTGTAGTATATTTTCTGAAATCAGGACCGTCCTTGTGAATCGATCAGATATGATCATCCCCAAATGCAAAAATTGGAAAAGTCAAAGAATAAAGACAACTAGGAGATTTTTAATGGAACAAACTTGAGGGGAGGGGAAAGGGTCTCTAAAGAATGTTCTCTTTTTTTGTAAGCATATGCACGTGGCTAGTGTAAACACTTATAAATACGTGTGCCCTCAGCCTGCTGCTCGGGAGCGACTTGCTGAACCTATGTTGTGTGCCACGTACTGTGCAGTTCACAGCACTGGTTTCAAATGGCTTCTGTGGTCTAGTGTGATGAGTGACTGTGCAGTGAGCATCCCGCTATGATGCACAGAGTTCAAACGCTGCAGTTTGAGCACCAGTCATACCACCCTATGCCAGCACGAGGGATAAAGTGATGGGGAAGCATCACGCTCGAAAGCAATAAGGGAAGATGAGGTAGATGGAAGGGAGAAGACGGGAAGCTGAGACACCAGGTGAAGATTATCATAATAAATCAGATATGAACAACCTCTAGATAGAATCAGTGAAAGTTGGGCGTGAAAAAGTGGGAGCAGATTTGAATGAGCTTTAGAGGATAAAAGCATCACATTTTCTGCCAGGTAAAAATATGGAACGATGAATGAAAATGGGTACTTTGGTATCACTTTCTAAATAAGGAAGAGGTATTTCAAAGAGGAAAGGGTTTGTGGGAAAGAAAGGCTGGGGCTGAGACAGTTGATTTGAGATGTCTGGGGACATACAGGTCATACATAGAGAAATGATTCTAATAGAGCATTGGGGGGTGAGCTTTAGAGTTTAACCCTCCCCTTGTCTCTTCTTCTGCTTTCTTTCCAAATTATAACTTTCTTATATCAGTCATGTTGCTGAGATGGTATAAATTCTCCCTCCCCATCACTCACTGAGGTATTATGCTTGAAAACGAAACACACTCAGAAGTCAAAGCTTGGGAAGAGTGTCTGGCCATCTCCTCAGTTTTCTTGGTTTAAAAGATTGCCCTAGCATGATTTTTAATAGCACCCTCTTTCTCTTTTAAAATAGGCCCTGGGGTGGTCATCTTTGTCATTATCATTTGACGTCACTGCCATCATCATCATTGTCTTTGTGAGACTGATCATTTTGACTCTCCAGAGTTTCTAATACTTTAAAAAGCATTTTCACACGTTGTATCAGTGTTGATCCTTATAGCAATCCCGTAGAGCAGGTGGGGCCAATTTTGCTCCCAAGTTCAAATAGAGAAACTGGAGTTTGGCAGCTGCACAGAAACATGGATGTCTGTGTGGAAGCAGGGTTTGAATCCACGGGTTTGAGAGCACATTTATGAGTGAACTTATCCCACTGTATCATATTGTTTTCTTAACTTGACAGTCTCATGACTTTTTGACTTGATGATCTGATGGGGTAAAAATCCAAAAAACATTAAGCCAGTTGGAGGTTATCAGACAAATATCAGCAGGAGAGTTTTAAGAGACTCATTCTCAGTTCACAAATTCACTTTTCTGTGCCCAGATGTTTCCTCTTGCCTGCCATGTCCTCTTCCTCCTCATTGGCCTGAAGGCTGAAGTCAGCAACTTTTCCTCATCCCCTTGTGCCCGGACAGGGCAATAGGAAATTAAAGGTGGAAAAAAAATCCTCAGAGAGGTATCATATTGAAAAAGAAATTCTATGAGAGGAAATGATTTTTTTTTTTTAAGCAAGGAAACAAAACTTTGACTTGGCACTGAATGGTATTACAAACACATATCTGTGTTTCTTTCCTGCTTCTCAGAACATAACTACTCACATTCCCTCGCTAATTTTCATTCCATAAGTTAGGGGAATGAAAATGAACAAGGACTAAGTTAATAAGGATGAGAGAAACTCATTCTCACATTACTTCTTCAGATCCTGAACTGCAAACTTATTCATGTTATAGCACTTTCTAGCACCATATTCTCTGAGGCGAAGTTGTTGGCAAGTGCGTACGAAATAGTACCTTCTGCGAAGAGCATCTTACTTGCCCCAGAGACGTTTCTGAGTTCCATCTCATATGAACTGGAGAAATCTGAGATAAGTCTCCACCTTCAAAACATGAAGGGCTACCTGACCTTGAATGTGCCATTACTTCTTTCTGAATCTCAGTTTCCTTATTCAGGGCTCAGCAATCTTACTGTGCTAGGCTTTGTTGGTCATTTCTTCTCTTTGCCACTGTTTAACACAGCCATCGCAGCTCAAAAGCAGCCATAGACCAGATGTAAGAGAATGAACATGGCTGTGTTATAATAAAACTTTATTTATAAAGAAAGGTGTTGGCTGAATTTAGTTCATGGACCACAGTTTATCAACCCTTTTACAAGGGAAAATATCACATATTTCACAAGGTTCTTCTGAGAATCCCATTAGCTAAGACATGCAACGTGCTTGATAGAGGGTCTGATGTTAAAAATGACAGCTAATTTTTTTTCCTCTTCTTTCCCAATTCACAGCATTTCTCTTTGAGTGAACATGGTGGGAGGTCCTTGAAAAACAGAATACTGTGGGCTGATATTTCATATCTGTAGCAAGTTCTTTTTTGATGTTGTTCCTTTTAATTTCAATGCTTTGAGGAAGAATGTAGGGAACTGAAGACATTGAGTTGTTGATCCCAACAGACTTAGGACCAAATCTGAGCTTTATTCAGTGTCCTTTTCCCCACACTTATTCCTTGAACGGTGTTAGTTAACAGCTGCCTTTTTAGTGAAATTCATAACAGACATATAAAGAGATATGTGGTTTGGGCCAAAGGTTCAGACAACAGCTGTGAGTCTTTGCTTAAATAATGATAATAATGAAGAATCAGCCACATGGGCATTTATTATTTTGAGCTCGACCTCTTGCACCTGCATGTCGTGTCTTTCTTTGGTCACCTCCACAAGGAGTCACTAGACCTGCCCCGTCATCTCTCTGAATCAGTGTACTGTTCTTTAGAGCTTGTCCTCTTGACCTCGGCTTTACAATTACTTTTGTTAAGGCTCTGACATATTTCATTTGTGTTCTTTTTTCTTCTCCAAGTACTTGTAGGGTACTAATGCAACAGACAAGCTACCCTAATGCACTAAAATTTACTAAGTTGGAGTAAAAATGTTGTTTGTAGTCGATGATCCCAGTTTCAAGTCTGATTGTTCACTGACTATTTAACTGATCTTGAATGGACCACATCACCTGGAACCATTTCAGGCTTCTCATCTGTGAATCCGGATAGTGATTATAATTCTTCCTACTTCTCTAGATTGCCTGTGTGAATAAAATGGACAATAGCTATGAAAACAAAATACCATGAAATTGCTGGGAACTTATTTCTAGATTATGACTATTACTAAAATTACATTAAAATCTGTAATCTAAATTTAATTACATTAAAGAACTGTAATTTTATTATGGGCCAGCAAGTATACGAGAAATTGTTCATAAATGAACTTATTAATCTTTATAACAAATCTATGAGGCAATTATTTTCCTACCCATTTTACAGATGAAAACACTAAGGAGTCCAGTGGTGAGTATATGTCCAACTCCCATAATAAGGGATTGAGCTGGGTTTGACACTCTGGTATATTGGACCCCAAAGTTTTTCCTCTTAACCTAAAAAAACACAAAAGCTTATATCTTCCTTATCAAACCAGAGTAGACCTAGGCATTTGGTGTTTGACACATACAATACTTTAAAAGTTTAAGTAGAACTGTAAGAAAAAAAATTATTTTTGCCTTTTTGTCATATTTTCAATCTAAGAAAAATTAAGTGAGTCCATGTACGAATAAGTTACAAAGAAATTTTTTCTAGGATCACCAGGACATGATCTGGGCCATAATTTATAAATATGACTTAATCAAAAATGGTCAGATCAAACAGAAAAAAAGTAAGAATATAAAAAATGTAAATAATAAAATCCAAAGGTTAGAGCTAATTTTGACAAAGAGGAAGAAAGAGAAAGAGAAAAAATTAAAACTTTCACACAAAGAATAGATAATATTTGTCCTTTTGGCATATTTATAAATTTGGGTTATAAACCACACTGAAAAATAGTCTATTTTTATGTTCTAAAAATAAAAATCTCATGGATCATGTCCTCTAAACATAATGAAAATTGAATAAGAATGAAAAGAAAATTAAAGTATATTATTTAAAAATCTAATGAGATAAAGACAAAATGGCAATTATATTTATCAGAACAACAGTGAAAATGCAGGGTATCAAACCTGCAATATGAAGTTAAAATGGTATCAAAGAATGTGTGTGAGTCCTTAAATGTACTAGAAGGAGAAGGAGAAGGAGAAGGAAGAGGGAGGAGGAGAAGAAGAAGAAGGATGGGAGGAGGAGGAGAAGGAGGGAGAGGGAGGGGAGAGGCAAGGAGGGCAAGGGGAAGAGTTGGGGAGAGAGAGAAGACATTCCCTAGATACAGAGGGACAGTTTCCCAAAGTCACTAGGGAAAATAGAAAGGGTCCAAGACTCAGTGGCCTGACTTTGCTTGGTGATCAGTAGTCAAGGGAGCTTCCTCATGTCCCACGAGCCAAACTGGTCTTATTTCTGGGCGCATCATTGGGAGTTGCCCGAAGGCTTGGCCCGGGTGGGAGGGGAGGTAAAGAAAAAGAATGTGACATCCAGAGAGGTGAACTGACTTTCTCAAAAGCATGTGCCCCTTTTCAGGGTTAGTGTTTAAACCTGGGTCTCTGACTTGCCTATGAATTTTAACAGACTTTAATGGTTCTCTCAAAAATAAAAAATATATATATATTTAAGTGAAGAATACTACCTACATACATCATTTTGAAAATGTACCTATTCAAAAATAAAAACAAAACAAGACTATGGGCAAGCATCTTGTACACCCAGATAACCAAGCTAAGTGGGCTTCGTTTTTGAACAATGTGGATATTTCTTCTGTATTCTTCACTTGACTCTTTGAGTGTCTCTGCAAAGAGTTGAATTGAAACATGTAGGAGGAAACTGAAATTAGCACGAAGCTAAATGAATGTACATATGAGCGTTCAGGACACCTTGATTAGAAATGAGCTTTTCTGACTCTTGAATTGAACTTACTGCTGCAGGCAGGCACCCAGGGTTCTGAGAAATAGAAAAAACACCGAAGGATATGAGAAAACTTTGACCTTTAAATTACTGTCACACTTTTAAAAAAGTGCAGCACCCTTTATCCTAAGTCCTTCTTCTGTAAAATAAAGGCATATTACAAACATTGTCCTATAATGATCCTATTATTATCCAAACAGCCTGCCTCTTCAGTCTTAAGACAAACATTTAAATGCTCGAAGAAAATTAACAAACAAAACACTTTGGTTACTGTAAGTTCCCTTTTATATTTCCTAAGGTGTTAATTTAGTGAGATTTCAGCTTTGAAAATCCAGAAGGATGGTATGTTGACTTGCCCACCACCCACTTTTTATCTCTTTGATATATAAGTAAATAAAGATGTTTATATAGACAAAAAAGACAGTCCCACATGTGGAGAGTAAAAGAGCATCAGGGAGAGATCACCTAGTACACTGAGCCTATAATTGACTACATTCGGCAGTTGCTGGTTTGAGGCCCAATCATTTGCCAAGTTCTCTCTACTAAGTGGGTTCATGTGCCCTACGCTTCACAGCGCCAAAGTCCGAAATGTCAAGAGTTTGGAGCAAAGAAAGGTGTGTTGGTTGAGAAGATGCCAGCCAAGAAGATGAGAGACTTAGAAATGCCTCAAATCCATCTTGTTTTTGAACTGAGTTAGGGGTTTTCAAGAACCGAGAGGGGAACAGGGCGAGGGAGTTGGGGTAAATTGCTGTGGGTTCCAGTTCCTGGGAAAGATCTCAACGTGTAGATCTGGAGATGTCACTGAGTGATCCCACATCCCTGGTGGGGGTGGGGGTTTGGGGGTCTCTTTCTTCTCTGAGAAGCAAGCTTGTGAATTGTTGCCTCTTTACTATTTTCTATGAGGAAGAGCATAGACGTTGTATGAAGATGTTATCCAGAGTTGTCCTAAAATTGTTGAGTGACAGGTCACAGGTTACAAACTTGAGAACATCTACAAACTTATTGAATCTTATGGTTAGCATCTTAAGCAACTCCTAGTGATGACAGAACAATTAAAGAAGCTAAGGTTCAACTTATCCTGAGTGGGGGTTTAAAGGAGAAGGCTCACCTACTGTAGACCAGGTTGTGTTGGAGTCATCCCTTAATAAGCTAGCACATTTAGAAGGACAGAAAGAACCCATAAGCAAAGTCTTGGTAGAATCGCACACTTTCATAAACTTCTGTTTCCCTATAAGCATTTCCGGTTCTTAGGCTGCCCCTTGCTTAGACCCTGCAGGCCTTTTCTATGCTGTTGTGTGAGTTATAAAGGCTTTGGAATTTGATGGAGCAGAATCAGAGAGCAAGCAACTGAAAAGGGACTGTGCCAACCAGTGAGTTAGGTACCTTTCTGAAAGGCGGGTCTTCTGAATCCTTGTTTCAAAAAAAGGTAATTCTGAAGGCAGCAAAACTAAATGAACCAATGGTCACCAGGTACAGTAATGCTTTCCAAAATATGATAAGTAGACTGTGTCCCAGCTCCTCGCTCCAGACTCTATATAGAATAAATAATAAGCTTAAGTCAACACATTTAAGTCAACATTTCCCAAGACATGGCGTATCCCTTTAAGGCGAAACAAAATTCCTGGTTGTTTCTGCTATCTAGAGAAGCAAAACTCTCAGTTAACTGTTGTGGCATCTGATTTATTTATGGGTTGTTTCTCATGCTAATGAGAAACTCAATGTGTCTAAGAAACAAGGTCCACTCAATAAATTTGTTCAGCAAGATAAATATAATTACAATTTGTCTGACATCACTTAGCTACATTACGTTAACTTAACCGACATATACAAGTTGTAGGTCGTATTGGATGTGATGTGTATATAAATAGCAATGTCATCAGATTGGCTCTCTCTTGAGAGCAGTGTCCACATTCTACTCATTTTAATGTCAAGAGCCTAGAATCCTTAGTAGTAGTTTGAACTTGTCATTTTCCTTCTGTATCCCCACCTCTATTGCATGTACATAACTGATTTCTAGATGAGCACCATGGATCCAATAGAGGACCAAATTATTATAAAAACAGGGAAGTCATCCTGTCGGGAGCCGTTCTTATCAAGGCTCTCATATCTGAGATCTAGGCAACTTCGCCTTGGGACAGAATCTGCCTCACCCTGTGCTTTCTGATAGGATAGACAGCCTAAAGTCAGTTGCCCTGACATGCCCTGACTTGCCCTGGGCCCCTTGAGCCATTTGCTTAAACTAATCTGACCTTGCAGCCCCCTCCTCTCCTGGGACCATTCTGCATTTTTTGGGTCATATAAGGAAATGGAATGTTCTGCGGTTGGATATCCAAGGCAACCGTGATTATGTAAATCCTCCCCTTTATATACTCTACCCCTACCTACAATAAATGAGGCTTGATCAGAACTTTGTCTTGCCTCCGCTCCTTTTTCTCGCCCATTTTCTTTTCAGGTTGGATCCTCCTCGCCCCCCCACGAATAACTAGGTCCCGCGGGTCGGGACATCATCCTAGCACAACACTTGACATGACAGGTGGTCAGGGATAATTCTTTTCTGTGCTACCCGGGGCCTGTCCCTGGCAGCTCCACTGTCTGAGAATCTTGGCCGGTCTTTGTTTTAATGCCTGGACCTCACACATCCTCTTTTCTGCTATCTTCACTGCAATTTTTGACAACTTGTAAAAATCCTTGTGATTTCTGGACCTGTCTAAGTACTTTCTGCTGTCATGGTATTATCTGAAAAGTACATGATGAGTGCTAACGCTGCCATCCATCACAGCACGCGTTGCTGGACACGAATTCTGAGTCATTAAGCAAGTAATTATGCTGTTAAGCTTGTGTTACATTTAACGATTGTTCTGGGTCCTCCAGACTCATCACAACTTCGTAGGTTACATTTCAAGTAATCTCCCACCCTCTTAGAGGATGAATAATATTTAAACGTGGGCAGGTCTGCAAGGAAAAACATGGGCGGTTACAAAGATGCGTATTTTAGAACAGACGTCTTATTTGCGCAGGTGGTGTAGATTCTTTGAAATGACTACATACTGTGAAACGAGATCAGCAGTTTCTGCTGATAAAATCCATGTAAAAATTTGACATCTGCATATTTTTCCAGTTAAAGAAATGATCCTAAAGCACTAATTTACTCTAATGTCATAAACATCATTTGGCTTCAGAAAAACAGAAAAACGAGCTAAGGTCCATTTCTTATTTATGGGATGTAACGTACAACATTCAGTTGTAATGTTCGGTGAAGTTAAAAAAAAAAAATTCAAACGATCGTAGAGCATGAAGACACTGGCACCAGGCCCTTTACCCTGAATGGCAATTTAGATGAAATTGCAAATGACATCCATGTGAATTTTCCATGAGCATTCAGAAAAACACTCAGCCTTGTCTTTCTCTTCTGTAACACTTGACCATCTCATTTGTATTCCATTATTGCCTAAATCAAACCTTTTTGTAATTATTTGTTTACAAATCTTTCTCTCCCACTAAAAGGATGTTGAAGACAGCAAACGTATCTCATTTTTTATTTGTCCCTAGGATCTAGTCTAATGGCTCTCAAGCATTATGTGAGTCATGTATTTGTGTTGAATTAATTGGATTGCTTTCTCTTTCCTAAAGCTCAAATGCCAATCCCACTCTATATTTTTTCTCTGCAGATTTTAAAGCATTTCAATTCAGTAACCACGAAGACAGCATGTGATTATACAGCATGCGATTATACAGCATGCATTGTATTTTAGCTCTTTTATTAATTACTCAATTGATTATCCATTCATTAGTTCATTTATTAATTAATCTAATAATCAGATATTTCAGAGTTTAAAGTTTTAGAGATAGGTGATACATCTAACATATCATTATTAATTATTCCAAATTTAGTCTAGGGGTAAATACTATATTAGTTATGTAAATTAGGGCAAGATACTTAATACCCCTTTGCCTCAGTCTGCACTGTTATCAAATGGAAATCCATCAGCATATTGTATTTGTAACGAAGGTTAAATGAGTTATGTGGACAAAGTATAGCCACAGAATAAATATGGCTTTATCGCTGTTGTGTAAGTTCATCAATAAATTTCTGTCCACATGCCTGAGATCACACACTTCATGACTAGAAAGAGAAAGTACTTTCACAGTAGTGACTTAAGACAAATTTTCTGTTTTCCAAAGTTTGTAAAAGAAAATTTTTTTTACAATCAGAAAATAATTCAAAAGATAAAACTGTACAAATCAGGGTGGTGTATCTAAAGAATTATGAGTAATGAATAAATGAATGAATGAATGAATGAATGAATCAAGTTACCAATCTTGCTTAAATGTGGTGGGTTCTGAGTTCAGTGACAGTAAGATTTAAAGAGACCTAGAGGGCTTTGGGAATGAGCTAGGTGGATTTAAGCAGTTAGAATAGCAAGTTATTCTGAAACATTTAGCTATTAATTTTTAGAATTTTTGGAGTGAGAAAAAAGTGGCCAATCCAGCTTCACCTGGGCAAATTTTTTTCCAAAGTGCTTACCTTAATTTTAGCACTCACAGTCACAGTGGTTTTTTCTAAGTTGTTCTTTTAGGATAAGCAAATCTAAATAGCAAAGTTTCAGATGTCTTTATTTGAGCCATAAAACTAATTTAGATCCTTTTCTATTTATTTATGCATATTTTTCAACTAACTTATTTCTGATCTTCAAAACATCCAACTATAATATAATTGGCAAAATACAGGGTTTGTAAGGAGTCTGGAAGTCTGGCCTCACAGCCCTAGACATGTGACTCCCTCACTGTGTTGACTTTGAGAAGTCATGTGACTTCTCTGAATCTTAGTGTCCTCATTTAAAAATGCAAAGTGGGGAAAAAAATAGAAAATGTGCCTCTTACAGGGTTTGGTATAGTTGGTGCTCTGTAAAGGTTATTTCCATCACCCCAAGCTTTTTCCTTCTTGGCGCTATGATGAATCTACTCAAAATAGAATGATGACTTTTTTTGTTACTTTTATTGAACATTCCAGCATTTCTTCTTCCATAATTGGTGTCATTGGCAGCCATGCTCTATTAAAAAATGTATCTTTGAAAGTCATGCAAATTGCTTGAAAAACATGTAATTCCATGCACCTTCTAGTGCTTGAATTACCTTTGCCGTAACCCTGCAACCTGATCATATGCATTTTTCTCGAACATCTTTATTTTTAGGAACTCTCTTTCCAAAGACATTGTATTTTCATTCTATTCATCTGTGCTAAGATTCAAATTTCTCTCCCTTAGTTTCTAGCCATTGACTTCACCCTGATCCCTCCCCTTATGTAAGCACTTGGCCATTGTCACCCAGCTGGTCCTCTGTCGCCCTTCATCTTTTATCTCTAGTGGAAGCCTCTTTCTTGGTCTGAGATTTGGAGCAAGTTATTTACTACTATTTACAAGTTGTACATTCAGTTTATTCAGCTAAAATACAGATAATAATATACCATTCTTGATAATGACAAATAAATAAAATATACCTTTTAATATAAATTAGCATCTGTTCTATGCCAAACATTAGTCTAGAAGTTAGGGCTTTAACAATAAATTAAATATACAAATTTTCTGCCTCTGTGAGCTTACTTTCTCATGGGGAAGAAGGGAGTACATTACTTATAGCACACTGTAAAAAATAAGTAAAAAGGATAATAGCTTAATAGGAAGTGGTAAGTGCTACGAAGAAAAATAGAGTTGTAGGCTATATATCTGACACTGGGGTAAGGATATAGAGGAAAGGACTCTGGGAGAAAGAATGGCAAGCAAGGTGGCCTTGAAGTAGGACCTGGGCGACATCGCCCTCCTGAGGTGAGTCAATAAATATTCACATCTATTTTCTCTCAACAGCATTTTGAATTTAATCCAGTGGTTTCCACTCTTTCATTTATCATGCTTAATTATTAAATTACATCATCTATTCCAAAATATTTCTTTACTTTTTATAATTTATACATGTAGACTATTATGCCAATATGTTAAGTGTAATCTAAAGTAAAAGCAAAGCAAGATAAAATAAAGATTAAGCGAAAACAAGTACATGAATGGGAATTGTAATATTTTCTGCTGTGCTCAGTGATATCTTCTTATACACTGAAAATGTGAAGTCCTTCGGCTATAGTTAAATACTTCACCACTTATATGTTTTTTCCATCTTTTCATTTCTAAAAACGATCTTTGCACATTTTACTTTTTTTTTTCTTTCTCAAGATTAGTCATCGGAAGTAGAGTAACTGAAATTTTCCTAGTGACTTCCCAGGGTAAAACTTGATTCTCCGTCCTTTCCTTTCTATGAAACATCAAACACACCACTATATAAAGAGGAAGTGTTACTTTCAAATCAGAATTTGTGAATTAGACTATTTAATACATCCAACATTCCTTCTGCTTATTAAAACTAGATGTGCATGTGAATGTTAAAGAAAGGACTTCTTGTTTTCTCTTTAGAATCAAGTGGAATAGTATTTGATACCAAGCTGATATTTCTCTAGCCAGATTATTGATGGCAGGTCTTTTGAACTCTCACGTTTCAGGTTGAGGAACAAAATACGAAGAGTCAAGTTTAACCCAAGGTCACCTTTCGAACCAGTAATGAAATCCAGAGGTGTGTGTGTTCCTGCTGGGCGTTTCAGCCCCTACAACAGAAGACTATTTACTAGAAGATGCAGTTTGCAGACAGTTAGAAGAGTTTAAGGAAGTAATTTCATGAAATAATGACTGCCTTGAAAAGAAATCATTTCCTTAAAAATAAAAAATAAAAAACTTGCAAAACATTGCCAGAGAGAAAAACAAGAGAACCCCAAGAAGAGACCTATAAAAACTTCCCAGGTGAGAAACAGGTGGACCCAGGTGAGCATTTTTCCTTTTGCATTGCCAATGTCATCCTCAGCCACAGCTGAAAGTTCATTCCCCCAAATGGTCTTAATTTATTTTATCAAATTAAAGGCAATTCACCCCCAAAATGAAATGTGCATGATATCTAGGCACTCAAGATTCACATAAAAAGAGTTAGAATCATCCTTGTTTTTCAAAATTGGCCGACGAAAAGGAAAAGGCTGGCCTCTTCCGATGGCTAACATACTGCCAGTCACACCTCGTGTGCCAACGCCTTTAACCATAAAACAGATTCGAGGGTAAAATTTTATCACACATTTTAAGGATGGAAAAACTAAGGCCAAAAAGTTATACGCATTGTGTTTGTACTCACATAATGACTTGCCTTTTAATGTACCACTTCTATTTAAAACTCCAACTCTTTCTGATAATATAAATATTTTTTTCCTTTTTGTTTCTGATAATTTTTAAAAACTGTTTTGCACAATAAAGTCTGCCCTTTGGGTTTTTCAGATGAAGTAAGTCTCCCAAACTTAAAATGACCATTACCAAATATTTAAGTATCATTTGCTGAAGAAACAGCTCAAAATCAGAAGGTGGACACACTCCTTTGCTAGATACATTGTGTTTTGAGCCCCCTTTCCTTTGGCCAGTACCCACTGGTAAAGCCCAACGGAGAACCCAGAGGACATAATGAGATATAATTTTCTAGCCCAGCTGTCCATTTCTTACCATTCTGTGACATCAGAGAACATTCCGGAAGTTTCCAAAGCGCACCCTCTTCCTCTCCCTGAGTCTCGCTTCAAACCCAGACACCTAGGATGGCCTCTGGTTCGTGTTCCCGCCCCTTTGCGTCTTCCTCAGTCGGCTCGACATCAGCTCCAGCCATTATCTCTCATCTTTCTGCACATGGAAAGAAACAGAAATGATAAGAAGAGTTTCCCTTCCCCAAATGCCCGGAAATTATTTGAGTTGGACTAAGATAGGAAGACTTCCTATAAATTAGGTCAACCAGAACTCATCCTAGTTTGGTGAAGCAGAATGTTCTGGGTGTACGACATGAGTAAAATATCCAGCACATGTCAAGTTCTTTGTGTAAGTCACCCTGCTTAGTTCCGAGGACCACGCCTTAAGTTCAGACAGATCATTCTCTTCACCTCCTCAGAGATTTGGGCCTTCATATGTCTCCCTGGACACTTGGCTCCTGGTTCCAACCCAGTTACTTCTGAAGCATAAACTCAATGAGCTCTAATGTGCTTTTCATGGACTCAGCCCAACTGGCTTTACCCAACTGGCCTTACCCGTGTCTCTCCCATGTTGTCACCAAGGTGTGGCTTCGTGTCCATACATGTGTAGCCCAGAAGTTCACATGAGTTCAACCCTGTGGAGTTCATCTGAGCAGTGGGAAAATGGAATCTACGGATCATTTATTCTTCTATGAATAACATCTTCTTGCTTTTCTCAAATATACTCTTTATTCTGTGAAAGGATGGTTCATTTGACCTTTGGAAAATGGCCCCATGAATGAGCGGTCAGTTGAGTTTGACACCAAATAGTGACCAGTTCGTTAACACTCCTCTCACCCCACCTCACTCTCTCTTTACTACATCCTGTTTTTCTGATATTATGTGCCTTTATGAAATAACTGGTCTAAGCTTTTGCTTTTAATTTTGATTTCTGAGTACCATAAATCAGGCGAACAATGATTGTAAAATTAAGTACCATTCTAGGAATTAGAAAAAAAAAATAATACAATTGAGATTTCTTTTTTCTAGGACTGTTCCAATAACAAATTACAACTTCTCAATGCATCACAGTCTCCCTGACCTTTAGAAAATGCAACTTTTCTAAATTCTTCAAATCTGATTTTGAGATTCTTAAATGGTATTTGAACTTCCTTTTAAAGATCTTTCTTAATAGAAACCTGAAGCATAATATGATCTTGAAGTTCTTCACATCCTCTTCATACAGCTGGACCAGAACGGTAGCCCCTTAAATTTCGGGGGAGGGAGGAACAAGTAGGTTGTCATTATAAACTCTTTGTATAAAAAAAAGTTTGATCCCTTTGTTAAATGCTGATGTTTTTGGTGTGAATCGTTGAATGGTGAGAAGTTTTGTCCTTATTGCCAGAAGTATATTAATGTGAAATTCTTGTCGGCCTGCCTTGTCATAAACAGCTTAATTAAGGGGGCGATCTCAGTGCTTCCAAATCAGAACCAAATCTGCTATTGAAAGTGAGGGGACATGGTAACGATGCTTAAAAATTATTCTGCCTGGCAGTGAAACAATGCCCTGGATAATGAGCTTAGACAATCACCTGGATTTGGCAAGTCACTCTGAAGAGAAAAATAGGGGGGGGGGGGAAGGAACTTTAAATTATTGAAAAGAGAAACAAAGAAAAGGATGTGAGATCTGACTTGGGGTCTTCCCAACCTGACCAAGCTTCTCTCTGCTCCAGTGTCGGGTCAGGCCAGGAGTTGCACTGAGGTGATTTCAAAGTTTTCATATATTCTGTTCTCACTGTGCAAGCCAACCATTCCAAAGTCAAATGGAATGGTCATCAGTCGATGGCACTGACTGCATTAGATTTGAAGATGTACATGGGTGTGTGTGCATCTGTACATATACATATTCATACAACTGATGACACACATATAAACTTTTGAAAGAGAATAGCCTCTGATTGCTAATCAGGTGTTGCTCTGCCAGCCATGTACCTCTTGGTTAGAGGTAAGCAGCATCCCTTAGTCGCTCCTCAATTTTCTCATCCGTAAAACAATGAAAGCTGCACCACATATGTCAGCTCTTAAATGAACTCTACAACATGATTTGTAGAGTGAAGATATACACACATACACATACACACATACACATACACACATACATACCCAATGGAAGAAACACACTGGCACATTCTCAGTATTCAACATGGAATTGACATTCTTTCAGTTGCAAGTGACAGAAACTCGATTCAGCTGGATGAATCCAAGAATTGGGACATAGATTCCAAGGAAGGTTGTGTTGTGTCTGTGTCTTCTCCTAGCTCTGCCCTTTTGTCGCATCTGGGGCTCTTGCTCAGTTTGCTGCAGGTAGATATTCTCTACGTGATAGAGAATGTGACCAGCGTCCCATCTCCCCGGACTCTGCTGTGAGGACAGTCCCAGGGTGAACTTGGATTGACCAGACTTGGAACATGTGTCAGTCCCCAAAGCTATCCCTTGAGATGTGTGGGCAATGTTCTGTGATAGTCTAGACCAGCATGGGGCTGCCAGTATCCATTTATAGAGAAAAATGGGTATGAAACCTCACAAATCGGCCATTAACACAGCTTAACATAGTTCTGTTCCCTGGTACTTCAAGTAAGTGAATTATTTTGCTTAATCCAATACACTAACTCAGCTACAGTGCTCACAAAGAAGAAATTCAATACTGTGTCTTGAAGCCTTCTCTCCTTCCACCGTCCAACATGAATCACTGCTATAAACGTTGTAAATAATTTCTAATTTCCTTGTGTCTGCTACTTTCTCTTCCTTGCTTGTCTTAGTAGCCCCTTCTTCTTAAAATACCTAGTATGACTGTCTTACATCCTTCTCCACCCACATCTCCAGACTTGCTCCATACACACAAAAAGAGCTAAAACAATTCAATTAAATTATTAAAAACACAAGTAATAACTGACCCCTCTCTCTGGCTAATACTGGAGTGGGACATTATTTTCTAAGCTGCCAGGGCATCTAGGATTCCCTTTGTGATCACACTTACTGCATCACACAGTGTAATAATCCCTTGACCCCACCGGACTCTTGCAGAAATACTAGATATTTAATTACATGTGGCAAAACTCATTAGGAAAGGAAACGTCATGGAGGAAATACCAGAGATCTCTCTATGTATCTCTTGCCTCTGCTGAGTTTGCATGTCTGTTTCATGCCAGCTCCTGTCCAGACGTGCTGGGATGAAGGACGGTTGCTAACTCCCAAGCCACATGCAGTGTCACTGTCACTATTTGATTCTCTGTCCCTGGTTCCATTTTGAAAATCCCTGAGAAATCTTTTGGGACAGAGGATCAGATGTCCACTCATGGGCTGATGATATGGCCGGTGGGGTTCGTATCATATAAGAAAGATATGGCTATTGAGCATCCTACACTGAGTTTTTAAAGCAATCACTGGCACATACTATGTACTCAGTGTGTGAATGAATGCAAAAGGGACATTACCACACTGGGACTATCTGGAGCAGTGGTCCCCAAACTGTCTGGCACTAGAGGCCGGTGCTTCTATGGGCATCTAAGGCCTGATGATCTGAGGCGGAGCTGAGGCGGTGATCTAGTGCTGGGGAGCAGCTGCAGATAGAGATGAGGCTTTGCTCACTGGCCCGCGTGGCTGTGTAGCCATTTTCCTAACAGGCCACAGGCTGGTACTGATCCATGCCTCGGGGTTTGGGGCCCCCTGCTCTAGAACTTAAATAGCAAAAAAAATTCCCATTTCTGGCTTGTCTAATAGTATGCAGTTGGTGTCAGCTTTGGCTTCTCTTCCCTTTGGAGAATTCTTAGGAAAATTAACTTTTCCAGATTTCAGCTCCTTGAACTTTTTATCTGTATAGGAAAGATATTTATATTATGGGTATATGGGCTAAAGGCCCAGTTTCAGATTAATAGCCTCAAGCTTTCTTGTGGGTTAATACTATAATTATTAAACCTTTTTTTTCTTCTTCTAAAGCTGTATATTTTTCTTGATATTTATTTTTTTCCACAGCCAAAAAATGGTTTAAGAAATTAAAGCCAGCTTGGATATAGAAACACAGCTGTAACTGCAGGGCAAAAAAAAAAAAACCAAAAAAAAACAAAAACAAAAAAACAAAAAAACAAAAAAACACTAATTTTTGTCATAATATTCATGAGTGGTTATTAATAATGAGAACAAGCCATGCTTTCATCTAAATTATCTTAGCCTTGAAATTAAAACACACAGATTCTTCTCCATTTGCAGTAAGATACCACTCATAAGAGACCAAGGTTGTGATAATTAGAACAGGTTTCAACTTTTTTTGCCCTGCGCTCAACTTGTCACATTTTCTTTTTATGTGTGAAATCTCTGTGACACCGTGTTCCCATTCACACCGTGAGGGCTATTTATTTATTTATTTGTTTGGTTATTTATTTATTTCGCAAGGAAGGTTTTAGCACATTCCCCACATAAGGCAAAGGAATAATTGAGAACAGCGTACATTTTCTCCTGTTTTGATGCGTGTGTAAACATGGTGCCAGTTCTCTCATGTTCAAAGGGTTCTTTTTTTCCTCATCCTCAGGCTGTGATGCTTTCAGAACGTTCTGACGGGAGGAGCTAAGGAAAAGCAAGCCGTTGGACCGAGATGGAGGGAACTTGGGTTGGAGCTCTATTTGCATATCAGGCACATTGTTATAACTTAGAGTGGGAGTTAGAGATAAAAATAAAGCCAAGGATTTTAAACGTTTCTCTGCAAACTCGACTCGTAATTAAGAAGTTGTCAGTTCTTCTTATCAAAGCATAAGTACGTCAGAGAAAGTTCTCAAGTGGACTCAGGGAGAGATGAGGGCATGACAAAAACTCCACAGCCTCCCTCCCCCACAGACCCCACATCTCCCTGGAGCTACTTTTCAAAAGTTCTAGGCTCCATCCCAACGAAACTTCTGGAAAAAGTTGCTACATTTCTGACCCTCATATCTTTATCACGTCAGAGCAACGAGGCCATTTCTGACTACAGTATTTTGTTACCTTATCATTACATGAAACAGATAGTCTTTCAAACAGACCTTGTAAAAAAAAAAAAAGGTCAAATTAATCTTGAAAAATAACTGGGCAAGGACCCACCAGAGAGTACTATTCATGATGGTGAAAAACACAGAATCTGGATATCTCTGACAAGGATAGAGAACAAGGTGGAGTGTGTATGGGTTGAACTAATTCACGAACTCAATAGACATGGTACATAGCCTGTTGTCCAGAGGAGTTCATGGTCCTCGAGGTAGATGTGTGGCAGGCATCGAGAGGCAGACTAATTATTGTGAAGAGTCTTCAGTGACAGACACAGAGGTTTGGGTTTTATCTTGCCACTACTGATAACGACACTTTTTTGACACTAATCATACGCCAGGCACTATTTTAAGAACTTTACATGTATTCACTGTGTATTAATTATTGGAACGACCTTAGGATATAAGGATGCATTTGTCCTGTTCATTTCACTGATGAGGACACTGAGGCATGGAGTCATTATTTAACTGGGATAAGGACTCAGAATAAGAAGAGGCAGAGCCAGGCTTTGAGCCCAGCTAGTCTGGCTTTAGAGTCTAGAGTCTCACCTCTTGCAGCAACAAAGATGAGGCTAAAATGATGCTTCTTATATGTGAAAAACAATACAAAAGAATCAAGGCTTAAAGATACTAGGAAAATACTGTAGTATGTTTAAGCCTGCACTAGACTCCGGAAGCCTGCAGGCCCAATGCTCCTCCTGCTATATACACACAGAGGGCGTGTCAGTGTCGTGATGTACAAGAAGGTTTGGGGGATATGTTTGACCGAATTAAGAGAAATATGTTTACACTGCAAGAGGTCAAAAGGTGATAGCGTTGCTTTTGTTCACACTGGTTGGACCAGTCAAGAGAGGTGGGAGGTTTCGTTCTGTTTGTCTCACTCTCAAAATGTATCACCTGGGTCCTGAAGTTAATGAGTTCAAAGGTAGAAAGAGTTCGTCCTTTCTTTGAGTGAGTTCAAACTTGGGCAGAAAGGCATGGACTGACGAGGATGGCTCAGGCACTTCTGCTCTTTTCCTGAGCATGTGTGTGAGGTCACACAGTCACAAGGACACCTTACCAGGAACAGCCACACGGGTATGGGCTCTGCTTCCTTCAGAGCTTGCTCATCAGTGGCACGCATGTAAGGGTAGGGAATATCGATGACACGGACTCAGGATTTCTTTCTCACTGAAAGGCAGCTTGAGGTGAGATCACACACAGAAATTCAATTATTTCAGTTTCAATCCCCGTGTTGTGTTAATTGAGCCTGACACACAGGGACAACTGATGCTGACTCAGAGCTGTTTCCAGATGGAAAGAGCTCACCCCACGCAGTCCTGGCCGAATCCTACTCTGGTCTCTGTCCTCACAGTCCCGTAATAAGGGACATCCGTTCCAGATGACAAGACTCACTCATCCTTGGCCCTTTTCTTTCCTTGAAAGGAACTGAAATCCCTTCACCCTTTATCTGTGCAAACTAGTGCAAAAAATAATAATAATAATAATTCTCAAAAATAAACTAGATAATTATGAGATGGAAGCAAGATACCACCTTTATTAATGACAGATCACAGATGGGAGGGTGTATTCCTCTGTCAGGGCAGGTAGGCTCTCTGGTACGCCCCTCCCCCTGCCATCAGGAAGACTTACTCATCAGGCCCCTGCAAACCTCTTCCACCTGGAAGCGAAAACACCACCACGGATAACATAAAGGAACAGAAGAGAGAACTCAGATTGTTCCAGAAAGACTTGTGCCAAGTATGTACCGTTTACTATCTCCCAAATTACTCTGGGGTTAGTCATTATCTTCTCCAGGATGTGGTGAGTTCTGGAACACGGAGAAGCTGGGAGTGTTTCCCTGAGTGACCTTGCTCCATGAGGAGTGGGGGGAGACTGGAAGAATGGGGGAACACTTCCCTTCCCCCTCCCTCCCCATGACATCCTCCTTGTGTGTTGTGCTCCCGGTGGGGTTGTGGGGGGACCTTTCACAAACTAGCCTTTCCCCCACTTCTAGGGGGCCTCTCCCCCACTGCTGACACTGCTCCTTGAAGGACCCTTCAGGAGGACCCCATGAGCAGTACTGACCTCCCCAACACCACCTCCTCCCCCAACTCCTCCCCCAATGGCCCAAAATAGGTCAGAACAGCACATTCGTTAAATCTACTCCAAGGTTAAGAATTTAATCTCTAGTTGATATTCTAGTCTACATTGTTTTTCCCCAAAACATGGCTCAAAATATAGCCTGTCATGAAATCTGTTTTGAGACTGATTGATAATCTAATTATATTCCAATAACAAAATGTCAATAGAGAGATGGCCCAAATTTAAATATAAACACTGGGCTATTGTCACATTGCTGGGGAATTATTGAAATAGGGAGATTCAATTCTTTTGCAAATTGAAGTCAAATCTCCATAAAATTAGGTTCCCAATCAATTTTTCTTCTGCTTTTGAGTTAAAATTCCAGAGATTATAGAGCGCTCTCCACTTTTTCTTTTCTATAGTAGGGTCAGGCTCAGTGGGCGGGATGCCCACCGTGTGGGTAGAGACCATTTTCTGCCAGCATTTGAAGTCCGAACCCTTTCTCATTGGAAGGAATATATTTCCTCCTTCACGGCCTCAGAAGTGTGTTTGTTTAACACCGAGTGTCTGATGTTCCTCATTATTTTTACGATTCCTCACTATTTTACGATTCTCACTTGTTCCTATGAAAGATGAGGTTATTATTACGGCACTGGCATCAAACCCCCAGAACTGGTGAACGAAAGCAACTCCTGCTCTTCAAAGAGTTTTCCCAGACAAAATTACTCCCCAGCCCAGCCTTTCGCCTAAGACAGTCCCGCGAGAAGTTGGCTGTCTCGGTTGGGCCTTTGCTGGGACACATGACAGTGCCCCAACACGCTGTTGTCTAAGGCTTGCAATTTAAACCTTACTGGAAACCTCGTGACAAGAGGTTCATTTTGGCACTATTTACTACACCAATAATATCCACTTATGAAAACTGCCTGATGGGCCAGAATGGTGTTTTTCTTGCTTCTCCACCCCTTCACGGAGCCTCATGATTCAGGCAAAAGTGCTTCATGGGACGAGGTCTCTGCAAAGCAACGTGGAATCCAGCACATTCTCTTATGAGAAAACATTGTTAGTCCTGCTACACGAAGGCAGTTTCTCTTTTATTTATCTCTGATATTCTTAAAACTTAAAAAAAAAATCTTACTTCTGAGAGAGGGTTTCCTTCTTCAGAAGTAATTAGGCAATGCAGAACCGACTTGATACCGGATGATGGGAAGCTGGGAGGGTGAGTAGCTTGAGGCTTGACCCCGTGGCAAAGCCACTAGATTTAGCCCTGAGATTTTCGTCATTGGCCTTGAGTCTAATACATGAAAATATAGAAAGACCTCTCTGTGATCTCTGGTAGTGACTCAGCAGAGAGTGCTTTAAGAAAATATTCTTTCTTGGATGTGGTTCCATAGCGTAGTGGTTAGCACTTCTGTTTTACACACAGAAGGTCCTGGGTTCACGCCCCAGTGGAGTCGTGGTCTATGGCCTATGGCCATGCCACCCTGAACAAGCCCCATGTCTGATCTCAGAAGCTAAGCAGGGTTAGTACTTAGATGGGAGGCCACCTAGGAAGACCAGGTGCTGTAGGCATAAATAATAATAAATTATCATCATAATAAAATGTTCTTTCTTATTGTTATCCACATCTCCTGTGTCCATTCAAATGTTCAAAGCTCAGACTCTCGATAAGTAAGAGTTTTTACTAAGCCATAACAGCACTCAGTGAATGGAATAAGAACTCAGAATCTAGGTGAGACCTAGGATGGTGACAATGTCATTATACATTTGTAAACTTCTCAGGACAATCAAACCACTAGGTGCATTTTCAGGGGTGCATTCACAGTGTTTGCACACAGGGGATGGCTGTTCTGTTCTGCGGACCTGGGATCCCAGAGGAGGCTGGGAGAGGGGTTTTTACTCAAGCTGGATTCACACAGTATAACAGAACCTTTCCAAGTAAGGAAATAAATGGGTGGGAATTCTAGGATTAAGAGACACACTATGTACAGGCAAAGACTCGTGGTTGCTTTTGGGAGAAGAGTAAGTACTCTGCTATTGGAGTATAAAGCAAGAAGGGACGTGTGGAAGGTTATGGACTTAAAGGAATGAGATATCAATGTATGAAGGAAATCCATTTAGTAGATAACTAGAAGCCTCTGCAGGTTTTAAGTAGGACAAATTTATGCTCAGGTACACCTTGCCATCTCTTGCTTGTGTGTCCAATATTTCTGATAATATAAAGATAGCCTGGGTTCCCATCTCAGCTTTGTCACTTACTAGCTCTGTGACTTTGGGCTAGTTACTTAACGACTCTCTGCCTCAGTTTCTTCATCAGCAAAATGGGATTAATGATAATACCTACATAATACAGTTGTTCTGAGGATTAAATAAGGTAATATACGTAAAGCACTTGTTATAGTGGCTGGCACATCCCTTAATAGAAGCTATCGTCATTCTTAGTGTGATTTTGACATGAAGAAACTGAGGCACAGAGAGGTCATGTGACTTCCCCAAGATTAAACAGCTAATCGTTGGTACAGGAAGGATTTCAAGCAAGAAAGGATGGTTCTGTAAACGATGCATTTAAACGCTATTTAATGCTTCCTCTTTCAAATATGTCTTTGACTTTCTTCCTTGCTACGAGCTAATCTTGCTTGACAAAACACGACAGTTTCAATTGTATTATCAAATATTATTAGTCAATGACTGAATCCTATTGACTTATCTAATCACCTACCCCATGGTTTTAAGATCATTTCTTGTTTTAAATAATACCTATGTTTCTATAGATTTATATGTTTTAGATATAGCTACAGATACACAGCCTTTTGCTACTTATAATTATATAAGTATTTTACTATATATGTTAATTATACTATACATATAAAAATATATAGTAAAATGATTCACTCATGCAGTTGCTCATTGCTTTTGAAATGCGCTCAATCTGTGGTGATGAGTTGTATCTATTTTGTTATAAATTTGAAATCATGGGAAAAAAAAAAAAACATAGACCAATGCAGCTGTTCACTCTCTCCAATGCCTCATCTCCATCTGTTGCGATCAATCGATACTCGCTTGCCTAGGAATCTCTGCCAATAAATCGATGTCTTTCTGTAAAGGTAGCATCACTCCTGGGGTCCGCCAGGTAGCTAGCACTCCCTGTTAGGAAAGAAAATAGTGATGAGTTGCAAAGGAAACAGAGAGGGTCAAATTCAGCTTTGACAGCGTCTCACCTTCAACAGTGTGGGACTCTTTCTTCTCTTGCTTCAAAGTCGGTGGGTCTTATGGACCAATCACCTACCACCTGCTGAGTCCTGAGAGCTGCTTAGAGCTTCAGATTCATCCTCACACCTCTGCTGCCCTTTGATCCTCTAGTCAGATCCGCCCAGAGATTCCCCGAAAGCCCTCACGCTCTCTAATTGCCCTTGATTTGTTACCTACCATTCTCTGGATTTGAAACACATTTTTTTTTTCTCCTTTAATCTGCCTCCCTTGATTATCTCATAGCTTTAGGCAACCTTTGCCAACATGCCCCCTCCGTGTTGGTTCTGTGTCACAGCTAGGGCTGCTGTGACACACACATGGGGAGGAGGGGGAGGGGTTCAAACAACAGAAATGGAGTTCGAAGTCCAAAATCAAGGTGCCATCAGGGTTGGTCTCTTCAAGGCCCCTCTCCTTGGCGTGTAGACGGCCGTCTTCTCCTGTGTTCTCACGTGATCATCCCTCCCTCTGTGTGTGTTGGTGTCCTCTTCTTATGTTATAAAGACACCTCTTTTTATAAATCTCCTCTTCTTATAAAGACACCAGCCATTCTGGGTTAAGTAACACTCGATCGAACTCATTTTAACTTGGTTCCCTCTATAAAGACCCAAATATAGTCTCCAAACATAGTCACCTGATGTATTGGCTGGCAATTAGGATTTCAACATATAGATTGGGGAGCAGGGGTGACACACTTCAGCTCATGACACCCTCCAACCTTCATAAAAGTTGCTCCTACTGAGACTCTTGGCCAGCAATGGGTCCCTCTCTCAAAGCTTCATTCACCTGTTGTGATTCTGTGCTCACAGGAAGATGGTGATCTCTCAGTCTCCTACCAGTCTTCTTTCCTTGATTACACAGCATCCTTCCTGCAGCGTGGGTGGAGAGGAACAAAACTGGTTAAATAGGTGAATGATCTGGGAGAAGTGGAGAAAGTTAACTTAAATATAAATCTATTTATCTATCTGTCTACCATCTATCATCTATCTAATCTTCCACGCACTTTCCTATAATCATTATTCAATGAGAAAATTTTGATGTCTATCGGGTATTTCATATTTATTTAAATTATTAAATAATTTTGATTTGTTTTTTCAACTTTTGAAAAGTTCTATTCACAGGTTCTATTCCTGCTTAAGTTTCACTTTCTCTTTCCTTTCAGATTTCTAGGTATTTTAAAGAAGCTGTACATTGTGTAGTTAGCAACTGTTTGCTATACAGCTATGAGGTGGGGTGCCTGTGAGTGAGTTTCCTTATGCGCCATGATGTACCCTGACTTTAGAAGACAGGGGTGTGTGGGGTTCAGATTGGAGAAGTAGAAAAATAATAAATATCTGGTTTATAGAAAACACAGTTTGAACCCTGATCAAATGCAGCTTTAGGAAAAGCAGACATCATGTTACACAGTTTCTAAATCTATTCTGTTTATTGGACTTCATCCATCACTAGGGGACCTTCTGAGGAGACAGGAAGGACTAGGAAATAATAAAAAAGTGTGACAAGAAGCTTGGGGTGAGGGTGTGGTGGGCGAGGAGAGACAACGAGACGGTACTTGATGGCTGAGACCTTTCCCGCAGTTCTCATCGGCTGCCCCACCTGTGTGGCCGGTGTTTGCTCCAGGTGCTGAATGAACTGCTGAGGGACCCAAGGCCCATGGCAGAGGGCTTTGACAAATTTTCGTAGATTCAGTCAAGTGTTTAATGCCTCATTAATTCTAATGATGTAAACCTTTTGTGATTAGTGTGGCTGTTAAATGTCCTCTCGCCAGTGTTGATAAAGTGTAAGAGATTTCATTCGCTGAGACCTCTGACCTCTACCTGGGATAAGCTCTTCATCAGTGCTGCTAAGCTGTGAGAAATTACCTTTCCCACTTCCCAGCTGCTAAATTCATATGTTTATCCTGTTCCAGGCTCAGATAGGGTATTTTTTTTAGCATTTCTCCCCACAAAGCACTGTGTTACACACACACAACACACACACACACACACACACACACACACACACACTCAGACTAGAAGCATTTATTTATTCATTAAAAATGTATTATGTGAGCAGTATGCATCCAACATTGAACTAAGTTTTTAAGACACAAAGATAAAAAAATAAGATTGGAATGAGTCTAAATGTGAGAAGCATATGTGTGACAAAATATGTGAAATTGGTTTTATTGTCCAAGCTGGGCTTGAAAAAGCAAAGAAAAATCTAGCTTTATTCTTCTCCCCACTGTTCCTTCAAATTTACTCTCTGGATGATGCTTTCTCTATTTATATTTGAAATTTTAGAACTATTCCAGTTTTGCTGCTGACTCTGAGATAATATCCCACCCTGACACCACTTTGCAGCAGTAAAAACCCACTCTGGGTGAATAATCCAATAACTCGGGTTAGGTTAATGCAATAATAAACGTTCCGTTTACATCCCGATGACTCTTTTGTAACTACCAATTTGTAGCGTAAGGAATGTAGTGGACAATATCGAAATAACTATGTATGGTGGTCAGAGTGATCACTTTGTAAGTTATATGAATGTCTAATCACTATGTGGTACACCTGAAACTAACATAATGTTGTATGTCAACTGCAGTTAAAAAATACAAAACACACTTTTAAAATAACGATAAACATTCAGACCTCTTAGCCAGCGTAAAGCCCTGAACCCAATGTAGCCTTGAACGCTGTCGTGGCAGTATGGTTTAACCTTCAAGTGTTGGAGCATTGTTGGACAAAGGAACTGTCTGGTAGCCATTAGCAGGCAGGTGTTGACCACGCAGAGGGTGTAGACTTGGGGACTTAATATTTCAAGTTTGGAAATCTGTTTTTGGTTCCATTGACTCCATCTGCACAAAGGGCCCTTTCTGCCACCAAACTGATGAAAGAAATGAAACTTATCCGTGCTTTCTGTCACTATGACCTGAGAACATTTCCACAGTGAAGGGACTGGCCACCACAGGAAGCTTTGCCTGACATGGCGGTGGCACTTACTCCTTCCCAATGTAGCTCCAGTGACCTGTGTCCTTGTGCAGGGTTCCAGGTCCTTCACAAAGAACTCATGGCGATGTGAAGACCACCGAGCTAGGTCTGGGGGCTGCAGCATCCTCTGAATAGGTAGCACTGTGGCGACAGGCTCCCCTGTCCTGAACAGGCCAGTGCCCACCGATCGGGGTGTCATCTGTGCACTCAAAAGTTGAGGTGCTATGAGTGAGAAAACTGATGGCCAGATTCCACAGATAGCACTCCCATCGGAGACAAAAAAAAAAAAATTTTAAACCACATATCTTTCCATTTCTTACAGGGAAATCAATTCTATTATAAGCTTATGTTACAGAAAAGAAAGCGTTCGTTCGCCAGGAGCTAGCAGAGCCAAACACTCAGCACCCAGAACTGCAGTGGAGGAAGACCGGTTACTTTATTATGAATGGCACCACGCAGGAGAAGAGGAAGCCAAGACTGAAAAGCCCAAACTACCTGAACCCTGAAATGTTTAGGAGGAGCAGGTATGCGGAAAGGCTGGCAGGCAAGTTTTTACTGGAGGATGTTGGAGCTTGGCCATTTATGGCAAAGGGTATGTGTCCGGATCCTCCTGGACACAGAATTGGCCTCTGAAAAAACTTCCATGTTCAAGTTCAGATTTTGTCCGGGCCTCTGATGCTGTTGGGGGTGCGGGGTGGTGAGATTTAGGTTCCCGAAGCAGCTGGAGGTCAAAGTTCTCTCCTTTACTCATGCTTTTGCTGTGTAACTGTTGGTTTTGCTCTGTTGTCTCTGAGAAGCAGCTCGGCATCTTGTTAAACATAACAGGACCATTTTGAGCAGGTTCAAAGCTAATTTTGAGCTGGTTATGAAGTTATATTATGGCACCACCATCAAATGTGTGGTTCACTGTTCAGACCAAAACGTCGTTATGTGGCTCATGATCATAAAACATGTGCCACCGATACGAGCTGCATGTGATCATTAAATTTTCATGAAGTCACATTAAAGAAGAAATAAAGAGAACCAGGTAAAATTAATTGTACTAATATATTTAACTTAAAATATTATTTCAACGTTGTAATCAATATGAATATTTTTAGAAATTCTGCATTTTGTTTTTTTTATAGTCTTTAGCATCAAATGTGTCTTTTTTACTTGCAATACATCTCAGTTTGAACAAGTGACATTTTAAGGGCTCGATATCCACAAATACCTAGTAGCTACCATATTTGACAGCATAAGTCTATAATTTACTCGAACAGGGAATTCTAAGATTTATTTATCCAAACCACAAGTATTATTTTAATATCTCTCTATATAAGTACATATGTGTGCATATGTATGTATGTTTTGTGTTATTTGTTTGTTCTAATATAATTCTAGCTGCTAGCACCATGTGGGCCACCATATTTGGTTGCTTTAAGGTAATCAAAATATTCTGTTTGTATTAAAAAGAACTTTTTAGACAATTTGGTAATAATGACACGTCAAAGCTTATTAAAATCTTCTATGAGAGATAAAAATAATGCCTAATGGGCCAATTCAAGAATTTACTCTCAAGTAAATCCCTCATTGCGTCTAAACCGAGGACAGATGGAGTAAGGGACTCCTGGGGCTTGGGACACTTTCAGTTCGAACATGGTGTCATTGGCATTTGAGCATCTTTTCTTTGTGGACACGCTCCCTCAGAGCCAAACATAACTATTTGAAAGGCCTTGTATATATTTTGGTTACCAGTCTTCTTTGTTTTGGGGTTTTGTTTTTTTATTTCCAAAATTAAAAAAAGAAAGGCGAAAACAAATAAGATCTTCTTTCAATCCAGTCATCCCGAATATATCTTTGTAAGTTTATATTTGTCTAAAATGCCCCTATCCTCTTTGGTATTTTATCATCACCTAAAAAAATGTAAAATATGAAAACATTTCAACAGTGTTTTTGGTTCGAGTTGAGATGTTGTGCTGGAATTTTTCAGATAAGACTAAAGAGTTTCCTGTATCGGAATAAAAGACTGATAAATGGTTTGCAAATATCCCTAAAACTCTTGGCATTTCTGCTTCAAGATGGATTGGATTTGCCTGCAGTGTTTTATTTTATTTATTTTATTTTATTTTTATTTTATATTTTATTTATTTATTTTATTTTATTTTATATTTTATTTTATATTTTATTTTATTTTATTTTATTTTATTTTTATTTTGTAGGATTTACCATTTGCTGGATTTATAAAATCATTTAACAAGTTAGAATACCCCGAACATTGTATTAATTAGAAAAAAGAAAAGAGACTGGAAAAAAGATAATCAACATACGGTATATACATATTTTGCCCAGATACTGTAATAGGCACTTTACATACTTTATAATTTAATCCTCACAAAAACTTCATGAAGTAGGAGTTATGTGCCCACTTCGCAGATAAGGTAAATAAAGTCTTAAACCTGAAATTCCATAGAAGTGGTGTAAAAAAGTTTAGGCTACCTTTTGCCAAGATAGGGAACTATTGGGTTCTACTAGCTTTAAATAGAGACTAAATAGGAGAACAATAAAAATAGCAAAACAGACTGAATGCACCGCCAACATTTATAGATTATTTTGTGTAGCCAAAATAGGCAACCAAGAAAAGATTTCGTATGCATTCGTTCAAAACATGCTGTAAATTCTCCATCCGGCCTTGACTTCAGACACAGGTGAGCAGCCACAGAGAAAAATAAAACTCCATTATGTTCTAGTGACACACCGAGTCATCTATTCCAAGCAGTGTCCCCAGCTTCTCCACCAGCCATCTTCATTAGCCTCAGTTCCAACAGCTTTTGGCAGTTTTGAGATGATCAGTCAACACTCCAAGGATCCGGGGTTTGCCAAGAGTTTTCACTGGTTGGTGTAAGGAAAGCGTTAGCACCAAACGCTGTTCTCAAAACCCACAGCTTCAGAAAGCTTTCCTCAGTGACGCCCCTGCTGGTAGGAATTCATAGCCTCCTTAATAAAGGAATCACATTCATTTGCCTGGAGATGCTAAAACCAGCACACATATTACAGATGTGTAATGTGATATGTAGTATGTAATCTTACATATTACATGCGTGCCTGTTTATAAATACATGTGTCTGTGTATGTTTATTTCTGAAGTTTACTTTATGTCATTAAATATATCTAACTTTCAGAGGATCGTATTCAGTGATAGATTAATACAGATACTTCAGATTACATAAAAGTAGCTTATGCTGTACCATGTGTCAGACTGAAACCCTGATGTGTGTGTGTCCGTGAGTTCGTGTGTGTGTGTGTGTGTGTGTGTAACATATGTATGTATGTGTATCTAGAAACCAAGGAGATATAATTTCTATAATCCCAGCAATGAATATATATTATACCAGATAATTATTCATTTGACTCTCTAGCTCAAGAAAAGGGAATAAACTGAAGCCACAGCACTGAAAAAAAAATAAAACAAAAATAAAAATCTCTGTTTAAAACAGAAAGCGAAATGATCAGTTAAGGTGCCAGAGTTTAAGAAGTTAATTGAGACCTAGTCTGGTCAGAGCTTTCAATGTCAAAGTCATATTTTACTTATAAACCGAATGTAACTTTCATCTGTTTGATATTTGAGGCCAAGGACAAACAGTGTATAATTTTGTCCCATGCAGACTTACCAGTTCAAAACTTAGAAGAGTAGGTTATAGCTTAAGCAGATGGCTGCCTGCTGACCAGACACGACTTGGCTACTTGGGTAATGTTTTCAAATAGCAATTTTAATGGCAATGTGTCCGTTGTTCTTTTTTATTTGTTTCTTTTCTTTATTTTAAATTATTGCAAATATGTACTCAATATCAATAAAAAAACAAAAAGCCACATAACAAAATTAATGAGGATGAAGATTTGGACGCAGTTAAACCATCAACCACTATCATTTTGTTGGTTTCTGTGTCTGATTTAAGCCACTAATATTTTATGCTCAGGTGAATAAATTAAATTTTTAAAAAATAACTTTATGGAGGCAAAATTTACATGAAATTCATTCACTCATTGGAAGTATTCCATAAGTTTTGACAGATGTAAATGTTTAGGCAACCACTATTACGCTAAGTATATACTTAATGTGTATGCTGTACACATACATATGAATAGACATTATATATTGCTTATATATAATTGTATATGTATAATATGTGTATCTATGTCATATCTATAAGTTGTTTATGTTATGTATTTACTTATATAATGTGCAGTGAAAACCTAGTTTCCAAGTGACATCGTGATGGCGTATGAAACACAGACAACTGGAAACCAGAAAACCTGGAGATTGGCGTGTGAACAAGCCTGATAGAGGGACCTTTCCTGTAAAACCAGCTGCCGCAGCCACTGAGAAATGAGGTAACAGAGCCGGGTGAAAAAGAGAGTGTGCTGAGCTCAGTTCGTCCCCTGCCTGTTTACAAGAGCCCGTCACAGGCACCCCTCGCCCACGCCTCACTGGATGATGGCCGTGGTGGGAGCTTGACACAAGCTCAGGTGACGTTATTCAGGCCACAGAGTTCTGCAGATGCTACAGATATTGGGAGGCTTAGTCAGCACAGCCTTGTTAAGAGACCAAGATACGATTGCTTTTACAATAGAGACAGTCTTGGTGAAGTGGGCTCTGTCTAAGGCTCAGCTTTGGACATGGACTTTCCATGCCCATCCAGGCCGGACTGGGTCACTGAGATCCACCCGGGGTGGCCGAGTGCTCTGATCAGCTCGATGCACAGCCAAGAGTGGTCGAAACTCACGCTCTGCACAGACAGGCCTGCTCCAGAGGAAAACGAGACGGCCGTCTTGTCTGTTTACGCCCTGTTCTTGCTTTACACGTGCCAGTCAGATATGCCATGCCTCTCCACAGGCAGGAGGGCGAGGAGGTCAGAGAGGGGCCACTGGTTTTCTGCTGATGGGGCCCCTCTGCTTGAAAAAAGATACTGCAGTGGGGAAGAATTCTCCCAAGCCCCCCACTTCCCAACCCCGTGCATCCGATGCTGGATCAAAGCCAATTTTGTTTCTCAACAGTTCCTGGTGCCATCATCAATGCTTCTATGAGATATTTTCCACTTTTTAAAAATAATTTTAAAAATTGCCTCAGATCATTTCAAAGGGTCCTCTTTACAGCTGTGGGTTTGTATCACTGTAGTTTGCTGCGACAGAAGCTCGAGGTCTATTTCAGTGCGTTTCCGAATTCTAAAGTGATGGTCCTTTCCTTTCTGCAGTCTCACCGCTCAGCAGGTCACTTTTGAAGACTTTTAATGGAGGTGACTGGAAAGAGAGCTCTGACCTTCTTCTATCAGGAATCAAAGTCAGAATAAACAGATAAACTGGTATACACACACACACACACACACACACACACACACAACAGCTCTATTCTGAAGTAAAGTTCTTTTTCTCTTCTGCGTTGATGACGGACTCTCTAGGGAAAGGTTCTTGATTTGATGTCATTCTATGATGGTTAAGCTCAGAGACCGTCAGGGATGAACACGACTGTCTACCTCGGTGCTCCTACCTCTTTCACGGTCCTTGTCATTCTCTGACTTAACTTGGTTCTCATCAGAAGTTGATGAGTTTCTTGACGACAGGGGTTGTGTCCTCCAGCCATGTCCCTGATGTCCAGGAGAGTGTTTGGCATGGCGAGAATTCGCAGTGCTGACTACATAACTCGGGGTGACTCATGGTGAGTTAAGATTGCTCTGAAACACGTGCTTCCCCCATGTTGTAAAATGCATACACGTGGCAGGACTAAGCCACCTAGTGTTCATGCCTGGAGATCCTGGCGTTTCAGCAGAAAATCTAAAAACATGAAACTAAACAAAAAAGCAATCCTTGTGTGTTTTATTAACTAAAGGTAACCCTCTGATCCCAACTCAGTTCCCTAATCTAATGTACCACCCTGTAGCCTATTAATGGAACTACCTCAAACATCAAGAGGAAAATCAGGATTCAAATGAGCACCGTCACAATGATTGATGTAGAAATTGTTCTGTTTGATCCTCTAAAGTGCAAGGAATCCCCTGGGCTGGACCCTCTTGCCTGGTAAGAACCGCTGATGTTTATAACTGCTATCGAGTGAGAGCAACCAGAGGCAGCATAATGATTTGCAAAACCAAATTTCAATTATCAAAAGAAAGCCAGATTGGAAGAGAAAGCAAAATTGACTTAACTGGAAGCAGTGTTGAGTAATAAAATAATTTATGTATAAAATCACTCAACAAATATTTGTAGATCCCTCTCTATATGTCAGACTTTTTAAATCGGAGTGGAGAAAGACTGCAGAGATGGCTAGTTGGAGAGGGGCTGGTCATGTGATTAGGTCACGTGTGTGCTAAGGGGTGTTCATGAAGTTAGGTTCCTACCTGACCACAGAGACTGGGTGGGAAAAAGAGACTCTGGTCTTTTTTGATGATGACACTTCACAGACATCATGCCTAGGACCTCAAGGTGTCATACCTACATGCTGGGAACATTAGGTGGATTGAAAGTCTGCTCTGGCATAATGGACAAGTATTTCTTTTATGAAGAAACAGGTGAAGGAAGAAACCAATTCCAGTGATGTTACAGAATACTAAAATCTAAATATGATAACATAAGAATCTTCTGTAGGGAAATTCTAGTCTTTTATTGTAATTCCTGTATACTCAGGTATAACCAATTATAGAGATTAGTGCAAAATATTGTTTTTCTGTTCAGGACAGTTCTAACTTGAAATTAAAAAAAAAAAAGGTTATGTTGCCTGATTTGAGGCATAGCCCGATTTTCCTCTTTGCAGAGTTTTTTTCTCTTTTATCTACAAAAGAAACGGATATGGACTTTGGATCCACATTCAGCCCAGATAACCAAGGGCGGACCTTTCTGTGGTAGATGGAACATAACAAACTCTGGGGTACATATCAAAATATTTATTACCATCTGACAGGGCGAAGGTGTGGTGGCTTTATCACCCTGTTACAGCTTCCCTCTGCCTCTAGAAGAGGAAGCGTTCTACTGAATTTCCTGTCCTCATTAACCTTTCCCTCTCCCCCGCCCCCCTAGAAATAAGCTGACCAGACATGCTACTTCAAGTTGGGAGAGGTCACTGCCGGATTTATTTTGTATTGAGATCACCAGAGTACATAACCCAGAATCACTGAATAAATATTTATTATCGTCTATACTCCGGACTCAGTGTTGGGTGTGGTTGAAGCAGCAAATTTGGATACATTACTTCTTACAATCAATAAATGACCAATCTCATGGAAGAGACACTGTATACTTATAGAAAACTGCAGTTGTGTTTGCCATTTGGTCCATGTCCAAGAAGGGAGAAGAGAACACATTCTCTGGACATTTAGAAGAGGTTTTGGTTCCTGGAATAGGGATTTTCACTAATCAAAGGAAGAATAATTTAGTTGAAAACCAAGCATTGACATGCCAGCTAATGGAGTCTTATGGTGTCACATATCATTTATGTGCATTTGAATTTAAAAACAAAATCATACGAAGAACAATTTAAACTTGAAGAAAAGGTAAGAAAAGAAAGAAAAATTAGAGCAAAAATTAATGAAATCAGAAACAGGAAAACAATAGAGAAAATTAACATAAACAAATCTGTTTCTTTGAAAAGATCAATAACATGTATAAACTTTAGCAAAGCTAACCAAGGTAAAAACAGAGAGAGGAGATACTATATACCAATATCAAAAGTGAAAGAGGGGATCATCACAATTGATCTCATGGATATTAAAACATAAAAACCATACTCTGAGTTCTATGCCCACACTTTTGATAACATAATAAATAATGAATTTATTGGAAGAAATAAGCTACCAAAGTTCATACAAGGAGATACAGATCATCTGAATAAGCCTAAATATATTAATTAAATTGAATAAATAATGAACAACTTTCAAAAAAATGAAAGCCCACATTTTTTTATTGGTAAATTATAACAAATATTTAAAGAAAAATATATACTAATTTTTTATACTATTGGTGTTTCCATAGTATTCTAAAATACATCTATTTTCCAGAAACTAGAATTGGGGGAAACAGTTCCTTACTTTTTCTATGAGACCAGTATTACATTAATATCAAGGCTAGATAAAGACATTACAAAAATGGAAATTACAGACTAGTATCTCTCATAAATATAGATGCAAAAATCCTTCCAAAATGTTAGCAACTAGAATCAAAGAATATATTTAAAAGTGTTATACACAATGACTAAGTGAGATTTATTCCAAAAATGTGAAATTGTTTCAACACTCGGAAATCAATTACATCAACAAACTAACGAAAAATCAATCTAATTAATTGGCGCATCAAAAGCATTGACAAAATCCAATACCCATTAATAATGATACAGTGCTGGTGGGACTGCAAATTGGTGCAGCCACTATGGAAAACAATTGGTGTTTTCTCAAAAAACTAAGAATTAATCTGCCCTATGATCCAGCAATCCCTCTACTGGATATTTATCCCAAAGACTTGAAAACCCATATCCAAAAAGATATTTGCACACCAATGTTCATAGCAGCATTATTCACGGTGGCCAGGACATGGAAGCAACCAGTAAAATAGATGATCAGATAAAGAAGCTGTGGTACTTATATACAATGGAATACTACTCAGCCATAAGAAGAGATAGAATATCGCCATTTTCGACAACATGGATGGACCTCGAGATAATCATGCTAAGCGAAATAAGCCAGACAAAAAAAGCTGAAAATCACATGATATCACTTATATGTGAGATATAAACCTAAAAGCAACAAATGAACAGGACAAACAAACAGAGACTCATGGACATGGACTATAGACTAGTGGTTATCAGAGGGTAGGGGGTGGGGAAGAAGCAGGGAGGTAGACAGGGTAAAGGGAGTCAAATATGTGGTGACAGAAAGAAATCTAACTATGAGAGGTGAACACAGTGTGTGTGTATGTATGTATATATATATATATATATATATATATATATATATATATATGCGCCTCACTGTTAAAGTATTCAGCTGAAACTTATTGGATTTTCAATGTCACTATAAATAAAAAATAAAATAAAATAATACAAAAAAATAAAAATCTAAAAAAGAAAAGAAAAATAAACTCTCAGAAAACTACACGTAGAGGCAAACATCCTCAATGTGACAATGAGCATCTACAAAAAGTCTCTAGTTGACACCTTATTGAATGGTGAGACCCTCTAAGATTGGAAACAAGGCAAAGAGATCCTCTCACATCACTCCTGTTTGCTATTGTGGTGAAAGTCTTTGCTAATGCAATAAGATGATTAAATAAGATAATTCATACAGATTCAAAAGGATGAAACGAAAAAATGTATTCACAGGTTACATGATTGTCTATGTAAAAATACCCAAAAAATGGACAAACACACTCTTGAAACTAACAGGCAGGTATCGCAAGATTGCAGGTCACAAGGTTAATGTAGACAATTCAGCGGATTGCCTAAATGCCAGGAAAAAATTATTTTGAAATTAAATTTGAATTTGATTTTTAAAGAAACCAGTACTGATGCCTAAATTGGAAACAATTTGAGCAAAAATAAATAAAATAAAATAATATTGAATGATAGCCCAAAGTATAAAATAAATATCTGTGAATCCACACTGACATAAATAAATGGCTATATAAGAAATAGGGAAGGAGAGACAAATCTCCCATGCGGAAGAATTCCAAGTAATTTATGCGGATATCCTACGCTTAGGAGGTGGAGTGTAACTCCCAACTGCTTAAGTGTGAGCTGCTCACAGTGTGGGATGGGGGACAGGGAGAAAGAACTTTACAGTGGAGATGTCTGACAAATACCACCTCAGCCAGACGAGTGAGGTCAACATCAACAGTAATAAATCATGTCGAAGCCTGAGAAAGTGTCACAGCCACCAGGAGACTTAAAAGACCACGTGTATTATGGCGCCCTGGAACAGAAAAGTGGTATTAGTAAGAGGTAAGAAAATACGAATAAAATATGGACTTTAGTTCATCAAAATGTATCAATATTAGTTTATAAATTGTAACAAATGTTAACGCTAACGTAAAAGTTAATAATAGAATAAATATGTTAGGGGATATATAGAAACCTTTTGTATTATCTACCCAATTTTTTTCTGTAAATTTAGAGCATGTCTGAATATAAAGTAAAAAAGTTATCAGTTAGTTCTGAGACATAATCGTGGCTGACTGCGGAAAGTAAAGTTCTGAATGAATCCTGCGTTGCAGTAAAAATTTTCAACTTCTTTCCTCTACTGTTCTATAGACATTGGAAAAGTCATTTAATATATTTTCAAATATTACTTCTCATCACAGAGAATTAAGAGAGAAGCAACATAATACAAAACAATTAATGTGAGTTAAGTAGAGGCAAAGCAAATAAGTGAGTTAACTCCAAGAGGCAAACCGAAAGAAGGTTCCAAATCATTGGTGATGTTTAAAAATAATTGAACTGCTATATGAATGAATGTGTTCTAACTTAACTTCTGCTCCAGCTTAATTTTGTGATATTCAGAGGGTAAAAAAAAAAAGACAAAACAAAACTTTCTTTTGCTTTTCTTTTCTCATTTGTAAACTAGAAATGAAAATATTTCGTTAAGTTTGCTGTCAAAGAGACAAAGAGACAATCAGATAGTGTTTAAGCAGCAATGGAATATCTTCCCAGAAGTAAGATCTGCCCCCATTCTTCCTATGGAAACCGTATCAACCCAATTTCCTCAATTTCTGATAAATTGTGCTCATTTCCTCAAGGTGTCTGTTCCTTCAGTCACCTGATTTTTGTATATCACCAACAACTTTGCTAACAAATAACTTTTTGATGCATAAACTTAAACACAACTCTATTTCGTTCAATAGAACAATCTGCTTTGGGGGGTAAGATGAATGATGAAATTTAAAACACTTTTCAACTAAGTTGATCTTACAACCTATTGCCTAGTGTATAAAATCACAAGCCTATTTTCTCTTATTTCTATAGTGAATAAAATTCAATGTATTCTTCCATGTTAAGCTTAAGTATTATCTTGTTCAAGAAACATCTCAGCATACTAAGTTTTTTTCATTGAGTACTTGTTGCAAGTACACTTAATTTTCTAAAACACTGCTGTAAGCTGCCATGCCTTTTCTCTATTCTCCCCATCAGGTGAAAATTCAATGACATGTTGGGTTAGAACTGTTCAATATTCTCCTTAACCCCCTTTTCTCACACACACACACACACAAAAATGATGCCTAGTACCTAACATGCTTTCCCCATATCAGGTAGGATTTGCATTTGTAGCCTAAATGCTTGAGTTTTATGGTATCTCTCGACTAAATTTTGGATTCTCCGAGAAACTCACAGTGATAGGAACCGTACTGTTATTTCTTTGCTTGTTTTTATTTATCCAGTGTCCTTTAGGGTATTTGACACATAACAATCGTTCTATATACATCAAAAAGAGAGATAAAAAGGAAGGAGAGGAGTGAGAAAAAAAAAGGTTGAAAGCAAGGAAAAGCAATTGTATTAGAAATGACCCATCCTCTTCTGAGACGTGACTTTGTGACACCAAGTACAAGCAAAGAGGGCTGTTTTGATCATCAACTGGGGTGAGGCCTGGAAAACACTGACCTTCAGAATGTGAGGCTGGAGCAGAAGCGTTGTTATAAAAGGCAGCAATTGAGAAAGAAATCAAAAAAGCAGGATCAACCATCAAAATGACTGGACAAGCAAAACTGTCACAGGAAGAGCCATATGTAAAGCCACATTGGAAGCTGGGCAAACCTGGGAAGAGTGAGTATTCTGAACAGATGAGGGGGCAGGGTGCTTACCGTGACCCCAGACACCTCAGTCAGGATGCCTTAAATTTAGTGACACCAGTTCAAAAACAATAAGGTCATTGACAAGAGAAAAAATATATCAAGAAATGAATGAGTAGGAAATGGATGGAGCAGTGATTAAGGTGATTAGGGACGAGCCACCCATGGGGCCCTCGGGGGATGTCAGCGTCATCTCACATACCTACATCGTAGCCAAAGGGTTAGAATGAAACGAGCCTTCGATATACTGACAAGAAAATTTAAAAGCAATATGTAACAAAGATTATAGATGTTTCATACTTTGAGAAACAGTGCCTACATATATATGTAGCCTATTTAAAGCTGAAATAATTGCCCTTCTTGTCATTTCTGGAAAGTTCTTGAGGCTGGATCGCCCCCTTCTAGGAGGAATCTAAAATCAAATCAACATTCTAAACCAAAGTAAGAGGGTGTAAGGTGTGTCAAGAAGCTGAGTGACACCCCGGATATTTTCAAGCACAGGTGAGGGCTGGTGTAGAGCCTGCGTGGACCTGCAGCTGTAGGTCAACAACATCCATGATTGCATCTCACTGTGAAAGAGAGAAACTGACAGACGGAAGGTTAACTTTGTGCCCTTTGTGGTTTTGAGACAAATCGTTCCTTCCTAAAACCCTTATTGAACTTGCCGTGAAAAGCAGAGAAAATAGGAACGGACTTGGACCAGAAGATTTACCATCTGAACATGTTCATTCTGCTAATTAAATACTCATCACCAGTCTATGGAGATTCTACTTGGCAAGGCCATTGAAATATGCAAATCGTGATTCATCCATCCTTAAAATGTTTAGCCCATCCCAGCATCGACTGTGGGACACTAAAAAGACAGATCTAAAATGCTCTTCTATCCTTAATTCTATTTTTACCCTCCAACAAATGAACAAAGTATTTTGAGACATTGTTCTTGTGCAGATGTCTGAAATGCAAGTCTTGGCTTTTCTGCAGGTACTAAAAAAATCTGTTCTTTATACCTTCCCACGCCCTCCCCACCCCCAGCTTAATGTACACCTGTTCTCTGAGTCCTTATTCTGTAAGGTATAAGATTCAGGCCTACTTCTTTACAAATTTTAGACTTCATATTCACACCAGAGAAGAAAAATGGACAGAATCCTTGGGCCTAAAGTACAAGAAGATTCTTAATTAATTTCCTGTGTCGCAAGTGAATTAACAAGGACAGTTTTTTAACCATGGTGAGAAAAATTCATGTATTGCAAGGCAAATTTGAAATGAAGTATTTTGGTGAGAACTTAAATATTATGGCTATTTTTCTTCTTTAATAATAGCCTTACATGCCAAAGAAATCTTTGGTACTATAAGAATTCAGGGATGGTAGAAAACTAAGAAGAAAATACAAATTATTTTTTCCCCACTGGGCTCAGTTTAAATAACAAATCAGCTGAAGAATAAGAACATCACGTTGCGACTCTCCTATTGTTAGAGATGCTGCCGTGAAATTCTGCTTATAGAATTTAGACACATGACACGTAATTGAGAGAGAGATGTAAAATAGGCTAATAACAAGGAAAATCACTAACAATAATAGGAAATATCAAAATCTCTCAAGCTTGTCAAGACACTTCTTTACTTAGTAGTCACAGACTCTTGGAAATAATGCCAAGATTTTTAAAAGAAACAAGCTTCAAATCACAAAGTAGTAGGTGGTAGGTGATCTAATAAAGTGTGTGGACTCATAAAAGAGAGGGAGAAAAAAGTGAATATTTTAAGTAAATCATGGAAATTATTTTTCTGAAAGTACTAGAGTCCTTTCCTCTTAAAAATTACTTGGGAAATATTTATGGACTTGTATTAGCAATACTAGGGAGCAAAATAAAGCACACAACATTTATTTCAAGAATATTTACAAACACCTACTAAGTGTCAGAGATCTCCCTAGATACTGATCACGTAATAGTGAAAAGTTAAATAAAAATACAAGTCAGTTAGAGAGCAGATGAAAGTACATTCAACTCCAAGTCTGTCTAGTCACCTCTAGTTACTACTTCTTCCCTAATCTTTTTTACCACCCCCTTTTAAAATTCTAAGAGACATTTCAGTGAATTGAAAACCAATACTCAAACAAATACTTATACACAAATGTTCATGTAATTCTATTCAAAATATTCAAAAGGTAGAAAAAGCACAGACATTCATTGACGAATGGATAAATAAAATGTCTATACACTGGAGTATGATTTATCATAATAAGAAATACAGTGTTGGCACATGCTGTAACATGGATGAGTTAGATAGCATTATCCGTAAAAGCAGCCAAGCCTAAAGGGCCGCCTACTGATTGAAATGAAAAGTATGTTGGTAGTTGCCAAGAGCTTGAGGTAAGAGTGGAAACTACAGAGTAACTGCTTAGTGGGTAGGTAGGCTTCTTCCTTCCTTCCTTCCTTCCTTCCTTCCTTCCTTCCTTCCTTCCTTCCTTCCTTCCTTCCTTCCTTCCTTCCTTTCTTCCTTCCTCCCTCTCTCTTTCTCTCTTTCTTTCCTTTTTCTTGAGTGTAGAAAATTAATAGAGGTAGCAGTCACGCGACATTGTAAATCTACTAGATGCTGTTCAGCTGTACACTTGAAAATGGTTGGTGTCATGTGAACTTTACCTCAACCAAACATCTGTTAAAAATAATAACGTTTTTCTAAAGTCTGGATGGGCTGAGAATACAAATTGCTGTGCTGTCTAAAGTAGGTCATCACACGATTGATTGGATGGAGGCAACTGTCAAAATGGCAGAAATCACTGAAATTGCCAAGTCTGGTTGGGGAACCATGTCTAGACAGAGTGCCAGACAGGAGTTTCTTTTCTTCAAAATGATTACAGTGGAGGTTGTGTTAGGTTTTGGACCTGTCCGTCAGTTGACAAAAGTTGCATGGTGAGGAGAATGTTGTACAGAAGCCAGGAGACAAACAGTTTAATTTTAATTTACTTCAGGTCTCCAGCTGGACTTAAAGTTTGGAGTAATAGCAATGATTTCCAAGAAAGAAGTTATGACATAATTTGGGAGACCCTCAAATCCACAGTTCGATAGAAATTAATAATCCATTCATCCTACATACTTAAGAAATATGCATAAGAGACGAATCATCTTTAATCAGCAATTTAAAAAGTCATTGCTACGTCTGTCTTCATTCACATAAATCAGATCATTGATCGTTATTTCTTCTTAATGTGCAGACTCATACGGCCTGTAAAGTGGAGATGGTCGATCTCCATCACAGGGATTGGGAGTGTATTTCAAATAATGACTAAATTCTTGGGAAAGACATACTTTATTAAATTCATAAAACCTAGATCCTTAAAATCTAGGTTTTTTGAAAGAGAACACATAAGACAGGAGAAACCTTAGAAATCAGATGTAATTAGAAAATAAATGAAATAGATTCAGCCCTATTGACTACTACATCCTTCTTAGTTTTATCGTGATTAGCTAAAATTTGTTTCTAAATCCATTTCTCCAGGTACCTAGGATCAAAATTTAAACATTGTTCTCAGTCTTCTCTTTTTATGAAATACTCTCTCCCACCTTTCCCTCAAGTTAATTATTCCAATTAATTTTAATGTAGTATTTCAATTTTTCTAAATGAATCTGTCATTGACTTCTATCTTTTTAATTTCACTATCTTCATAATAGGCATTAACCAGAATTCTCTAGAGAAACAGAAACAACAAGAGATCATATATACATATATATGTAATCTTTCTATCTATATAGACATATGGTGAGATTTATTATAGGAATTGGCCCATGTGATTATGGTAGCTGAGAAGTCCTGTAATCTACCACCTGCAAGCTGGAGACTCAGTTTGAGTCCGAAGACTCAGAGAACTGAGGTCCTACAGCAAGAGAACATGGGTGTCTCATCTCAGTGATAGGGGATAATTAGAGACAACAGGTGTTAATTTCCTTGAAGCTGAGGAATGAATTTGCCCTTCCTCCACATTTTCATTCTATGTGGACCCTCAGTGGGCTGGATGAAGCCACTCAAAGGGTGGGTGGGGAGGGGGGAGCAGATCCCTTTACTCAGCCTACAGATGCAGATGCTGAAACACCCCACGGATACACCCGCAATCAGTGTTTATCAGATGTCCAGGCATTCCTTAGCTTAGTCAGGCTGACACAGAAAGTTAACCATTGGAGTAGGTAAAGAATTTTTATCTGGAAATTAAAATGTCAGTGGTAGAACATGGTGTGATTCACATATATCATACCATCTACTGCCCTGTTCTATAATATGTTAATTCATTCTATCAAAGCTTGTACCACCATCTTGAGAGACCTAACGATATAGTTACTTCTATTAGAGGGGAATGTTCACAAATTCTAAATCCACAAAGACATGTCTTCATCCAGGGGAAGATATACTAGGGGGACGTACGAAGAAACCTAGTAGAGATGATGTCAATTTAACAACAGGTGTTATTTCCTTGAAGAATATCTCTGTCTCCAACTTTCCCCTATCACTGAAAGCACGTTGCTTGGGATTCCCCTTTATTCCTATTGCCCTATCTCCATTTGGTTTGATGAACCAGTTCTCAAACAGCAGCTGTGTACTGTACTGAGATGCTGCTTTCAGGAACTATCCTTCTCCATGAACTTCAAGGATTGCCTTGAGGTGTCCCAATCAATGCTTTGTTCTCAGACTTTTGCAGAAATGCTTTGCCCAGATACATGCAAATTTTAATTCTGATTTCTTTGGACTAAGAATCTCTGAGGCTGTGTCTCCGGTGAATCCGAAGATGTGGTTTGAGTTACGGAGATTTTTCTGCTCTCACTGTTATATTGATCCAGTTGTACCCACAGTTAGCTGTGTGTGGACTAATGAATCTTGGCTTATGTTGTTTGTGTTCCTCTCCCTCCAGAATCCAAGTTTTTCTGCTTCAAAGTTTGTGCAAATTCATCTCTAGATGCTCCATGTTGGAGATGCTCAATAAATGTTTTATTGATTATAAACCTGTATTGACTAAAATATAGCAGACAGACAAAAGAATTACACAGAACATTATAAAATAAGAAAGATCACAGTAAGAGTCATATACAGGGCACATAAAGACTTCTGTCGGGACCAAACAGAAAATAAGGACCACCTACCTGCCTACCATGCAGAATTTTATGAAGATCAATAAAAAAAAAATAATAATAAGTGATTCAAAAACTTAAAAATCAGTTTCATTCCTCCTTTTGAATATCAAAAATTCCTGAAGTTTCTTAACTAAAATCCCCCAGTGTGTGCATTGCTAACCACTGGTATGAGGAAAGGGAAACAAAATTATTAGTAGTAACCAATTACTTGCATATATCGAGTGCAGTGTTAAGAGATTTATATGGGTAAACTCACAGGAGAAATTAAGATTATTCTGTAAAATAATCAGACTATGCATGCAGGCTTTTAGATTCAGCCCGAAAGCAAAGTTTTACATACTGGTGCCATCTCTGACCTTGATCAGGGTGTTTTGACTTGCTCATCTGGTAACTCAACTTGCTAACCCCCAATATAAGTTAGAGTAAAGTCATTATAAGGTACCTGTGAGTGACATTTTACATGGAGATGAGTGATATTTAATGTGTGGGCTGCAGGCAACCGTTATTGGAGGTAAACTCCAAAAAGATGTGCCAGGCCCAGTTCCGGACACAAAGCAGAGTTCCACCAATGCTAGCTGTCCCCTGCCTCCTTCCCAGATGTAGTACTTAGGCTCCGATTTCTGCAGACAAAAAGAGTCAGTGTGATCTTAGCAATGTGACCCTCAGCAGCGCTGTCTGTTTGAGAAGTGGTTGACTCTTTTGTGCTTTGGCTGTCAGTTGGGCCTGGGCCTGGAGGAGTGGTCTTTAAACAGAGTCCCTGGGGGCGAGGAAAAAGCAGGGCCACGATCAGAGCTGACATTGAAGGGAGATTTGCTCCAGGTGGGAGGTAGCTAAAGAGAGGATTAACTCAGGTCAAGGGGAGAAAAATGTGAGAGAGAAAAAGGGACACAAAGCAGATGCATATTGAAATCACAAGTGAGTAGATGTCACCTTTTCTGCTGCAGGTGGCACAGCCCAGTGCAGGCACTCAGCAGCAGGTCAGAGATCTTTCTGGAAATGCCCATCTCCCAGGAGATGGCAGGAGGGTTCCAATTCTGAGCTCAGAGGAGCCCTCTCGGCCCTGCAAACAGCTGGGGAACTGACTGTCTCACGTTCAGAGCCTGCAAACGCATCATGGAGGGAGAATACAATTGCTTCCACAGGGAAAGTCTTGCTCAGTCAATTGCAAACTGGATCAAACCAAGCTCCAGAGGCATACCCCGTTTGCAAATGTAATCATGCTCCAGTAAGGACATTGCCTAGATCAGGGTTTGCAAATTTAATGATCCCTTTCTTAATTCTTTGAGAAGCTTCTCTGTGCCAAGGACCCCTTTCGGTGCTGGGAACTGACTATTGCAATCTCTGTTTTCTGAGAATGGAACTTACATACTTAGGGAGGACAGGGCAGACAATAAACAGAGAATGTGCTAAATATAAAGTATATTAGATGGTGATAGATACTGGGAAGGATACAGAGGATGTTAAGAGACTGAGCAAGTGCCAGTGTGAGGGGTGAGTGGGGAGGCTGTGATGACAGTGCTGTCTGAGGATGGGGTGATAAGCCAGGCAGGGAGAGGGTGCCCTCTGGGGATAGCACTTTCCTGGCAGCTGGAAGATCAGGAAAGGCCAGCACAGCTGAATTGAGATGAGCAAAGGACAGAGGTATAGCAGAGGCCCCAAAAGGGAGGAACACGGGCCCTGCAGGCCAGGTAGGCCATCTCAGTGCTCAGTGAGACAGAAATCCATGGGAGGATAGAGAGCAGAGAAGTGACACAACGAGATCTGAATATGGTTTTTAAAAAATTAAGTTTTCACTAACAGTTGATACAGTATTATTGTAGTTTCAGGTGTACAACATAGTGATTAGACATTTACACAACCTACTCAGTGGTCACCCCGATAAGTCTAGTATCCATCTGACCCCATATATAAGATTATACTGTTATTGATTACATCCACTTGCTTAGATCAGAACTTTGGAAGCAAGTTGGGGTGCTGGCATCGAGGGGAGATCAGGGGTTCATTACTGGGTTTACTGAGTTTGACATATCTTTTCGATAGCAGAGTAGTTTTTTTCTGGAGGCCAAGTGCTATTCTGGGAGTTTTCTTCTCTCATGCTGACTCTAATAGGTAGGTAGAGGCTGAGCAAAGTGCTGCCAGGTGCAGGATTCAAAGATTCATCCTGAGTCAGAAGGAGAAAGCCTCGATTGATCAGCAATGCTGACTATGGCTGCGGTGGCAGAGAGTACGTGCAGTCAACATCCCTATTTTATCTTGATGACCTACTTTGAATGAAGTGCTTATTATTTTTTAACAAGTGTCATGAATAATTTTTTTTAATACCACAGGTACCTAGAAGAAAGAATTGTGCTTAAATCTCTCATCAACAAAGCTCCTAGTCACCTATATTGAATCGATAGGTGATAAAGTAGAGATACTGGAGACCATCATGAAAAAGGCAGTCTCCACCAGGTGACTGAGCTTTAATGAGGCCTGTTTCTCCCTTTCAAAACTGGAACAAGTACTGGAAAGAAGAAAGAGAAATTAGAATTATTATCCTTTACTGAAAAATAAAGCTGCCTACATTTCTGTTATACAGTTTAGTCTTCTCAAACTCAGTGAAACAGGAAAGGAAGTGGAGGAAACAGGAGACAACAAAGGTCCATGAATAAAATTAGATTCACAGGACATTAGAAGTCATATTGGAACCAATTAAATGATGGTCCAGCCTCTCCATTCTAAGGAGAATGCTTTTGCTCCTGTCAGCTACAAAGTTCCAGGTGGAAATAACCACCAAAGGATCGACTTCTGAAATAAACAACTGGCAAGAGACCTGTTCTCTTCATTGGAGTTCTACCGTTATTTAACTAAGAAACTGTGGCCAAATCACTGTGTGATGTTTAATAGTCTCAATTGTTGAAAAAATAATAATATCGTTCTTATGAGAAAAAAGTGGGTAGGGGGAGGAGGCATTATTGAGATGATCTCAATAATGTAAGTTGCTGACTGAATGAAAAAGTAAACGGTGAATGCAAAACGATGTAGGGGACTGAAGAAGTAGCCGATGAAGGCCAGAGATGAATTAGGGATGCATTTGCTCTGTTGTAATTTGGTGAAAATGAACATGTACATCAGCAGTAGAGCTAGCAAGGGAAGCAAAGGGCACCGGAGGAGAAACTCTGATGATGGTAGGTGTATACCGGGACATGGAGATCTAAGTGTTGGGTGGTTTTTTACATGACAATAAAAATATACAACCAGACTTGCCCACTGAAAGCATCTTTACTCTCCGTCGACCAGCCAGCTCCCGTGTTGTTAGAGAATTATATGGGGAAGGGACTTTGCACATTCTCAAACAGCCTATTTTTAGGGAGCGTGAATAATTGCTCCAGATGGCTGTTTAAATCTGTTGGCATTGTTTTTACTGTATATTCATTGTTTAGAAACCCATTTTGTTAGATTTCAAAGAGAAGTACAGAGTTGCAGTCGTCCTCATATTTAGCATTGATCTCTTTTGTGAGCTTTTGAAAAAAACCTGCCACTGAGAGAAGGTGAACAGAGATGCTGATATGAAGATTTTTAATAAATTAGTTTGGTGGTGGAACCTGAGACCTCCCTCTTCCATGAGAACACAGTTTTAACTTCCAGGGGTTGCTGTGTGTGTGTGTGTGTGTGTGTGTGTGTGTGTGTGCGTGCGCACATGTTTGCCAATATATGATAGTACCTTGTATGATTGCCTTGATTTAATTTTTTATGAGTTCAAATTTATTCAGGGTAAAATGATTTAATAGAGAGTCACTGGTCTTTTTATTCACTGCAGCAAATGAGAATGTGATTTTTCTTCTCTCTGTCTTACTCCTTCCTTCCTTTCTTCTTTTTCCCCTTTCTCCTTTCTTCTCTCTCTCCTTTCTCTCCATCTTCTTTCTTTTTCTCTTCTCTCTCTCTCTCGCTCTTCCTCTCTTTTATTGGTTTACCTATTTTTAAAATTGATTTGTTCATTCTTTTAAGCTCTTTTTTATGCACTCTAATTAGTAAACCATAAATAAAAGTTTGTTTTTGCCAAACTGTCAAGTGTATCATAGAAAGAATAAACAAAAGTTGTTTCTTCTAACAGAGTAGGTGCAGGCCCAGGTCATTATCTTAGAGGATAAATTCTGCTGCTAGGCCCACCTGTGAAGCAATGTTTCCCAGCCATGACCTACGTGGACCCTCTCACTCATCTCAACTCATATCACTACCTCTCTGTTTGCCTAGTATTTACATATCTGAGAAACAAATTCACCAAAAGCACAATAGAAAATTAAATTTATTTTAAAAATTAATACAAGCTGTAAATCGCTTTTGAATGTTCATGCAGTTGGGTCAATGTTAAGGGCAGCCATCTTTACCTGGAGAAGTAGTTGAAATGGTTTAGAAGCAGCATAAAGAAATCACAATAGGACTGTGACAGGTGATATTAGATGGGTGGAAGGTTAACAAGCTCGAAAAGCAGAGGAGAAAAAACAAAGCTTATGAACAGCTATTTGGAGACTTTGAATGCGAGAGCAAAAAGCTCTACCTTCCTCAAAAATGTCTACAGATTTTAACAAATTGTGTTAATAATCAGGGACTTGAATCCATAATAAAGTGTTTCTGCATAATTCTGATAAGAAATGGTTCTTTAAAAATGAGACAAAAGGAGACTAAACTAACAATTACAAAGGAAGCCATCCATCACTTCTGTTATTCAGTAATTTTTCCTATTAAATTTTAGGCCAAGTATGAAGAAGTAATATGGCATAATTATTGTAAGTTAAAGAAAAAAGATGACCTTTATTATTTGGATAAATGCTGTTTTTTGAAATGATATGGATGCTTATAAATAATTCGATAGGTTCAGTTTAAAAAACATTTGAGCCCATAAGTAATAATAGTGAAATGGTCATTTTCAGGACAAAAATGAACATTTTCTTTATTACGTTTATTTTGTTAGCTATGTTATATTTTTTTGTTGCAAAATATAAGTAGATTCTAGACACAGTGGAATCAAAAATGTAAATAATTAAAAATAAATTGAGAAATAATAAATACAAAGTCAGAAAAATAATAACACAGCTCAGTTTAAGTGTCTTTCCTCTCTGTTAGACCATGAACCCATAGAAGGACTGCAGTTGCTGTCTGTGTTACCTGCTTCCTTAGGGCCTGGGCCGGACACTAGGACACAGGAGGCACTAAATTTGTGTTGGATGAACTGAAAGAACAAAGTGTCACCACTATTTGTGCAAATATAAACATATATATATACACACACGTATACATAATACATACTTACATATATGTGTATATATATGTAGATAGATATAGATATAGATATATACATATATATATGTGATATTATTATAGGAATGAGTAATGTATACATTACTCTTTAAAAGCAAATAAAAAAAATATTCTACATCCTCTGTCATTTAGGAGTTGCACATTAAAACAATGAGATCTTTCCACACATCTACTAGAACCCCAAAACACCTGAGGACACCAAATGTTGCTGAGACTGTGAAGCAATGGGAATTTTCATTCATTGATGATGTATGTCTTTGTTGTGCTTATCTCTAGTCAAACATATTTCATTTGTGTCCGAAGCTGGCCAGTAAACTCCCTCAAATGTAGGCATCTGGTCTGTCTTTTCACCACTGTCTACCCAGTGCCTCTCATAGAGCAGGTGCTCAATACTTAATGGTTGAGTGAAAAATGGAGGAATATATAAAGGTTAGGTTAAGTTCATAGAGCATAGCAATCTGGTTAGGTGGTCCTAGGATCCAGAATGAATTCTCAGTATGACCCCCATATAGAGAAGAAGCTCAAGTGACACCTTCAATTCTGTAAGACCTGGCTTTCTCTTATATAAACTGAGACTTTCAGAGTACTTGAAAGCTAAAGTCTTTTTTAACTCTGAAATCCTACATTCTTTATGGTTCAAAATGATTGAGGTTCCACCAGAGAGCTGCTAATTCACTGTATCCTATTAACAGTGCAATTTCTGGGATGATGTATGTCAGTTCGGCATATTGGAACCACCTCTCAGAGTGACATTGTCACACATCTGGTCCAATAAATTAATGTTCCCATCTGGATCGATGTTTTTGGCAGGAACATCAAGTACTAATGCCATACGACCCCTCCATCATAAAACAGAAAATGTGTTACGATTTTGTACCATCAGGCAGGAAGTCTGCTTTCTGGGGTATGTGCATATTTTCCACCCAGGGGGTGATGGGCTCATTTTTCCTTCCCTCACAAAAAGTAAATTCATTCAGTACTGAGATGACATCCATTCATATCCAACGATCTCCTGTCTTGAATGTATCTACTTCTTGCTTCAGATTTCAGCTTAGTTGATCACGATGGACTTGAGCCAGCCCTTAGACACTGTCACATCTCAAGGACTTTCCCCTTCACTCTCCTGCTGGAAGGAAGACGGCTTGTGGCAGATGAGTCACTGGGTAGCAAAGTAATGGCTACTTCATAAAGACGGTGCTGTCTGCTGAAAAGTCCCAGAAACATCCACACAGTAGAGTGACGAATGACGTTTAGGATTTTTCTAACAATGGTGTGAGGTCACACTGTTCTCTCTCAGCCAGAGCTTAGTAAGGAAAATACTAGCGGTGAAAAACTGAAGAGATGGAATTGAAAGAAAAGGATTAACTATTAACCCCAAGTCAATTGAAGCACAAAAATAATCATTCATATTTTCCAAATACATATGAAGACTGAAAACTCCTATAGAGAGATAAATAGCACATTATAAAATGCCTTACACCCATCATTGCTTGTAAACTCTAGTTTTCTTTTTCTATATTATAAAATAAATTTCAGATTTAATTAGCTTAACTCCAAAAGCAGCCGCATTTTTTAGCTTTCTGTGTGCATAACACCTGGGGTGAATGGACGCTGTCTGTCACTTCAGAGAATGTTCAGTCTCCTGCAGGGAGGCACCCATGCGAACATGCTTAAAAATTAAGTGGAATAAGTTCTGAGGAGGGGTTCGGCCCACCCGTGTTAAAAGCCTAGGTACGTGTGATTAATTTGAATCAGAAAATTAGAAACGAGCCATAGAAGAGAAATTTTTTGAGCTGAGCTTTGCAGAAAGGTTGTAAGAGCAATATGGCTTAAGATCTGATGGTGAAAAAAGTCAGATTGTTATATTTAAGGTACCCAGAGTAGAGGAGGCAACTAGAATACCTGACACTGCCCTCCCCAGCAACAAACAAACAAACAAGCAAACAAACAAACAAAGGCAGGAGGGTATTTACAGTGATTAGATAAGTCTAGAAGGATAGGGAGAACTAGATCAGGGGATGGGGGGGAGGACTGGAATGTCAGCTTTGACATTCCAGTTTAATTCCAGAACGAAGAGAGAACCAAATGTAAGAGTTTTTCCCGTTTATTTTTGTTTACTGGACTAATGAGGGAAATGACTTTAGTTTGAGATAAAACTTTGTATTTCAAAAATAACCACAACACACACACACACACACACACACACACACACACACACACACACATACACACACCATCACAGATACATGAACAAATTTAGAAAGTGTGTCTATTAAATTAATCTATTGATCTATTGATCTATTGTTTACTGTTATTACATCCTATGAGCAGTCCTAGCTACATGTTTCTAAATTAAGACTTTCTTACAGTGGCATGCAAACCATCGACGGTGCAAGTTTGCTTAGTGAACTGAAGGATATAATTTGCAGTAGACGTTAGCTGTGTGTCTGGGAAGAGCACACAGGGAATGAGTTGACAAATCGAACTTCAGTATTAGCAGGAAGCCACCACGAGAGGCAGAAAGCAGGACCAGGGCAGGGACGGATCATGGTGACTTACCCCTGTAATGGGATTGAGATAGGAAGGTGGCAGCTCAGCAGACACTTGGTGACTACAGTCTTCTGTAGTCACTTTCACTGACATGGGCATGGATGACCCTTCACAGGCTTCTCAGACCACTCACTAACAGGGACGGGGCTCCCCAGGTCCTGCCAGGTATAACTTTGGTGACTTCAAGCTCTAAGTAGGGCGAGCAAGTTCGTGAGAGCTATTTGCTTTCTCCTGGTGAGATCGTGCAGGGGCAAAATTCTGTGCACCGAGTGCAGAGTGTGGTCTGTACTGGGTGAGTTTCACCTACCATCATCAACGTGCCGAGACATACTTTGTCATACACTGTCACACGTGCCAGCTCAGGAAAACTTTTGTATGTACACAGCTCCCACTTCCCCCTTTGTGACTTCCACTTTGTTTCACAAACGCCCCAGCTGTTTCTGCTACCTTTCCACAGAGTCCTGCCTTTTACTTGCTACTTACAGCATTTTCACATAATTAAACAATAGTAATGTAAGTACAGACAGATAGGGGTCGTATTGATAGGGAGACTTAGGATGATGCAAGCAGTTTTGGTGAGGTTACTTAATTGCTGATGCTTTCTGTTATATTTTTGGTTGATCTCACTCTTATCAATTATAAACCTTATTCTTTCCATCTCCCCATGATCAATACATCTCTCCCGAAATAACCAACATAGTTATTTTTATTTCTACTTGATAAACCTTGCCCTTTCCTTGACCTCTCTTCTGTCACCGGGAGGGTCATTTCTAATTTTGTGTAAAATGGCGTGCATGCTTGAACTGCTTACTTCATAAGCATGTATAGATTTCAAAGCTTAATGTATGTCAAATT